>CM039127.1:47600715-47850169 GCA_022036555.1 Microstegium vimineum | reverse complement strand
GAAAAAATTGAAACAAGTCGGAATACGCAACCAAACCTCAATCGGAAGTAGAAACAACTCGGAAATAGTCAAGTACCCAGGACTATATGGACTACATAACTCCGCATCTACATACGGAAATCTTCTTCGAAAAGCGATGACAAGGAGCATAACTCTAAAAGGCACTCAAGAAGGGATGATAATGTCAACAAGGAGCAATTAGAATCGCACTATTGCTTGCACAAGTGAGTTAGAGGGCTCCTTCACCAAGCACACTAGAGGCAACACATGCCCAAGGTGCTCTGCCAGCCCCAAGGGCCGGCCAAGGGCTATAAATAGCCTTCCCCATGAAACTAGCTATTTTGCCCACTCCATGGGCTTCCTGCAGAGGGTCCGGACGCAGCCAACAATGCGGGTCCGGACCATGCCGCGCGCGTCCGGACCCTTCTTCCCATTTGAAAGATCCATTGGCGCCTTCACCTTGCGCTGACACGCGTCTCCGAACGCTACTATTCACAGAGTCCGGACACACTGCACCGAGCGTCCGGAAATATTTTCCAGAACACTCGAGAGCGCCCGAGAGAGAGCAGCACCTTCGGACACAAGTCCGGAGCCTCCGTCCGGACAACGAACAGCGTCCGGACCTCCTCGGTCAGCTCAGCACAGTCAAGGGGGCAGACGACCGGACGCAAAGCCAATGGTCCGGACCACCCAGGCCCCAGCGTCCGGATCAGCGTCCGGACTTCACATCCACGCCGAGATGTAGGGTTAGGTTCCGGACGCATTCACCAATGGTCCGGACCCTACTGTCCCTAGTGTCCGGAGCTCGGTTTTTAGCCGAGACTCCTTCGCACTTCTTCCTTTGCTTCTCATGTGCTAACACAAATGTGTTCTTCACTTTGTGCATGTGTGTTAGCATTTTCACTTGCTCTCACCGCGCCACTTGATCCTAATGCATCGCAATGTTTGATTGCTCAAGTGGCACTAGATGACCGATATGCAAACAAGTTTGCCCCTCTTAATAGTACGACCATCTATTCTAAACCCGGTCAAAAACTTCTCTACACACCTATGACCGGTGAAATAAAATGCCCTATGGTTATACCTTTGCCTTGCGCATTCCATTCCATCTCCTTCTCCAATGTTGATGCAACACATGCACCAACCACTTGTCAAATGATATGATCCACTCCATATCATCACATGACCGTATTGGTTCATCGACCTTGACCTCACTTGCTCTTCACCGTTGCGTCGGTTCATCGGCGTCAAGCATCACCCGCTTGCCCTTCACACTTGCAACTGGTCCATCAAGCCAAGCCTCATCTTGATCTTCTCCACCTTGGTCATATGACTCCATGTCATGTCTCATGTGCAATTCAACTCCTTCATCTCACAATCACCTATGAACTAATCTCCTGTGTATATATTACTTAAACACATATTAGTCCACCTAAGTTATCACTCAATTACCAAAATCACACAAGGACCTTTCAGCTATCAACAAACAAAAACTTAGGAAAAAGAAATCAAAAGGACCTAAAAGATCACTAACCTGAGGAGGAGGATTTCCAGCATTGTATTCGGAAACTTGGGGAGGAATGGCAGATACAACACTCAAGACCCTCCCCCAAACGATCAAATATATCATCATCAGACAATTCAGCATCAGGAATAATCCGAGAAGGGTCAGAAGAACCGGTATATTCAAAACCAAGATGATTGTCACACCCAGTTTTAAAGACAAAACAGGATGCAATAACCTTATGTGTGCCCAGAGATCAGTCACACACATAAGCCGACAAATTATCAAAATTGTATCATCACAAGTGTTTATTACATAACGAACAAGTATTTAAATAATGTTTATTACATAACAGCGGAAAAATAAGATAACTCTCGCGAAGCTCCATAGCACAGGGATGTCAACTGGTTGACCCCAAACCTAGTAGTCCTCTGGATACTCCTCATAACTCTGATAATCTGGTACCCATCCGGGATTTTTATCCAAGTATTGAAAAGAAAGTAAACAAGCGTAAGTACTTTCGTACTCAACAAGCATATATGGGGTTCATGAGGCTCAAAAAGTATGACACTGGTTTACTGCGATAAGCATTTTAATTTGTAACAAAACTTTATAAGTGGTAGATCAAAGTTATGCTTAAGCCCCCAAATTAAATTGCATGATCAAGAATACAAATGAACAAGTAACATAATATCATGATAAAGTGATTCATAAAGGTAAACAACAAGTAACCAAAGATTCTATGAGTTTTCCGGGCCGCTTGTGTCCGTGAGCATGGCTAATATACCAGTTTTTAACACTCTGCAGAGGTTGTACACTTTACCCATGAGTCGTGTTTGCCCAAATGCCCGGGATCATGACTCCCATAACACTACCGAGGTGAGCGGGCAGGGTACACTATGAAGTCTTTCAAAGGGGCTCGCTAACATACCACAGACAGTACGGATCCACAGGCAAGGGGTATACGGGAGCCCCGGGATGGTACACACACGCAGCGGTAACCACTCCAGCCGCAACCCGCAACCGCTCGGCAATGGCAACTTTCGTGAACTGCCGCATGCGAGAAAGTAACCCTAGTACTGAACTAAAGCCAGAGCCATATAGCCCTCATGGTTGTACTATATGTCCCAGCTTTTGCTGACAGATAGGGTCCTAAATCCATGTTGCTAAAAAGTCAAGTTTTACTTCATCATTTCATGTAGTCATTAATCAAGATTAAAGATCATGCTTTGATAAAGAGGAGTGCTAGCAATAACTACCCATATGCAAAGGTAACCCATAGGAATTCAAGGTTCAAGGTAATCAAAACTAGGTAAACCCTATGGTAACAATATTAGACACATGCATATGATTTTATTGAAAACATCATGAATAGGACATCAAGGAAGATCCCATATAATACTTGCCTTGCTCAAAGGACTCCTGCTGCTGCTCCTGCTCAAAGCAAAACTCCTAGTCACCCACGTACTGCTCACCGTCTGTACTCTATCACCACATCAACATGCAATCATACAGAGGCATAACATGCAAGCAAACAAAGGTTATAGATTAGAACAGTACACCCACCATAATAAAACAAGATTAAAAGTTTATAAAACTGATCTACGTCTCACTACGATCACATTGACGCTTGAATCACGAAAAACGGAGCTATAACAAAGAAGATATGAACTAAACAAGTTTTATAACTTAAATAGGAGATTAAAAGGGATTAAACAATTAATTATATTTAACAGTTGTCTAACATGAACTATGAACTAACTAACACATAGATTACGTCGATACAAGTCTAACGCAATTTGAATGGATGGAAACGGAGTTAAAATGAGCATTTTAGAAGCATTTGAAATTGAGTGGCAATTCTGTAAATAGGGTTTTCTTTTTAAATTTTGATTTAAAAAAAATCCGAGAAGAACTACGCCTTCCAGAACTGAAAGCGTAGAGGGAGAAGACGCTTTAGGACCGCGGGTTTATCCTTTAAAAAGAACAGGGGCTCTTTTGCAATTGTGCCAGCCGAAAGGGTACAGAGCTCTGTGATCCGTCCGATTTAAAACGGACTGCCGAGATTAGAAAGGGGGAGAGAGCGGCGGCGGCCGACCGGAGCAGAACAGGGCGCGGTGGCGCCATGGCCACCGTGTGGCGGCGCAACGCAATCCGAGGCCTCGGTGCACCATTTTCGACGCGGAAAGGGCCGGGAGAGAGAGGATGGCACGGCGAAGACGATTGCGGGGTTGGTTGGACTGATTGCGCGCGGGAACAAGGCGCCCACGCGGTACAGCGGCTCGGCAGCGACGGGAAGCATGGAGCAGTGCATTAGAGAGGTTGGGGAGGGAGAGAGAGCTCCCGGGGGTGCTCCTTACCGGATTGCGAAGCTCGGGGAGTAGGCGGATGGAGCGGAGAGGCTCGGTGACAGCGGAACGACGACGGCGGCGGCGGTGCTCGTCTGCGGCGTTGCGGGGGGACTCTGCAGCGCTTTGTGAGGGCGGGGTGGAGGCGGTGGGACGTCGGGCTCTGCTTAAATAGTCCGGAGGCCTAGCCGTGAAGGGAAAGGGAGATCCTGCTCGGATTCCGTGATCGGCAGAGAAGGGAAGCGTCTGCGCGGGGACGGAAAACGGCGGCGGCAGAAAGGAAAGGAGGGAAGGAGGAGGAAGGAAAGGTCGGTGGCGGCGCTCGGCTTGCACATCACGGGACCGCGCTGGCTAAGGAAAGGGGAGATCCCCTACTCCGAATCGAGTTCGGCTGAGGGGTTCGTCGGCGCGGGAGAACGAGGAAGGAGGGAGGAAGAAGAAGGAAAGAAGGGGGGAGTGACTGACATGCGGGTCCGTGCGTCAGGCGCGGGGCCGGGGTGTCAGTCGGAGGAGGGAAGGGCGCAGAGCGGGAGAGGTTGGGTCGGGAGAATTTGGCCGGGGCAGAGCCCATTCGGCTAGAGAAAGAGGGGAGAGGGAACTGGGCTAGGGGGGAAGAGGCCTGCGGGCCAGAGTGGAGTAAGAGAGGGAGAGAAGGAGGGAAATGCTTTTCCAATTTTCGTTTTTCAAAAATTCAAACCAATTTCAAACACTAATTGAATTTCTAGTTTGAAATTGAAAGAGCAATACAAAATTCTATGCACCAGCATGTATGCAACAAAAGAGTTTCTAAATGTGCTAACTTTTATTTTTGCGAAAACTTATTTAATTTTCCCTAGGTTTAAAATGTCCACATAAATGCATTTCAATTTACTTTTAATCTATTTTGAAAAATGCAAAATTTAGGGTGTTACAATGATCCCTCTGCATAAGAGGTTGAAACCGGCGATGTAGAAACTAGCAATCAATCCATTGCCAGTCAACCCGGATTGTTTCAGGAAACTTATCCGAGTCAGCAGAGAACTGATAGCTGAGGATTCAGAAGAAGACAAAGCATCATGCCAACAAGGAAGAGGGATCAGCTTGGAAGCAAGATCAGAAGTAAAATAAGTATCAGGCTTCGAGATATAAAACCATTTATCTGCCCAATCCTTAACAGAATCATAAAGAGTGAACGAAAAATAGCTATTCTTCACCCCCTGACGAAATTGAAGAGCACAACAGCCAAAAGAAAAGCTAGGAGTCTTCTCATGGAATCAAAGGCGAAAGAAGTGCCGAAGAAGGAGAAGGCAAGGCAGGATGCCAATAAATGACTCACACAAATGAGCAAATGAAGCAAGGAAAAGAACCCCGTTAGGGGCTAGATGATGAAGCTGGATGCCATACACTAGTACAAAAACAGACTATACAGTCGGTTCTAAACCCATTTCTACAGGCGTTTTCCAGCGCCGCCTGCACTGGGGGCGGACATTTCTACTGGCGGTTGCTTGAGAACCGCCAGTGTAAATGGCTCATTTACAGAGGCAGTTCACTAAGAGAACCGCCTGTGGGAATGATTTTCTAGTTTTAAATTTTTGGTATTTATATATTATTGTATTATTTAATATATACATATATATTGTTATTGAAACTACTAAACCCTATCGTATGGTGTTCAAATATATAGCAACATATAAATTAAATATCTCATACATACATTTCTTTATTCAAAGTACCATGCTCGCAATAAAGTTACAAGTGTATGTCACATTATATACATGAGTCTCTCACGCTCACACACATAAAGTTACATGTCTATATACATCAAGAGTTTGGACTTGTCCTCTAAAAACCGGACCGAGTAAGATTTAGGCTGTAAACCTCTGTTAGCGCTTCATACTCGGGTTTGGCTAATTCACTCTCATAATCATGATATTTCCCAACACTTGAGATGACTTGTTTGATGAGGAAAAGGCACACGTCCTCAACTATGATGTACAATGTCTTTTCGTTGATGGTCGTCGCCTTGGCTTTTTTCTTGGAAGGTTTCTTGTTAGTTGCTGTGTCTCCTCCTCTCATGTGCTCACACACGTAGTATCCACAGATGACAGATCCTGCTGGTTGCTTGTGGCACTATAAAATAGAAAATTAAAGTGGTTATTTATAGATGGTCACACACGTAGTATATCCACATAGTACATATATGATCTGTATTCATAAGAGTAAGTTTTCATACTTACCGGTCAGTCATATATAACTTCCAATTGCTCCTTTTCTTTTTTTCTTCAATTCAAGCTTTCCATCGTTGATTATATAAAACCGCCATGCCCTACGAACTCAAATACAATCAACATGTTAATTATTCTTCCAATCTCATAATGCAAAAGTATACGTGCATATCTCAACTTACAACTCTAGCATCTCAATGAAATGTGCATAGCTTGATGGTGTGTAATTTGCGGAGTCTAGTACCACCACCCTTCCTTTTTTAGGATAAATGATGATGCAGATCCAGTAGTCCCTGCATGAATCAAATTCATGATACATTTGTGCATTGAAATTATGTAGTTTGATCACCCAAAGTTATAGGGTCCCACTACCCAAACTCATATACTTACCTAAAGTTGTACGGTGCCACTATCGATTTCCTGTCTTGATACTTATGCATACACTTTGAAATGTAGAAGGCGTACTTGGCTTCAAATTTAAACTGTAATTGTCTCTTTTTGGCGGCCCGTGCTTCACCTTCTAAGCCCCTTAAATCGTCGTTGTTATCCCCGATTCTAAAGGTGTGCCTTTCTTCGCATATATCAATTGGGTTCAGATAGGCAATCCTTTCTTCGGCACAATAATCGAGGTTCGGACCGTAAGTCTGCTCCTTCTCATCAAATAGCATTCTACAAGGCACATATATATGTGAGATATTGAACATTTGCAACTACAATGCATATCAGTTATTGAACATTGATGCAACTACAATGCATGTATAACTATGTAACACTTACAATGCAAACGTCGTTATTATCTGTACGTCTAGTCTCTTGAGGTTCATCATCAACCAAATGTCTTCAAAGCTAATCATGCACAGATTATGATCACTTTGAAATGCCTTATGTGGTATAGACACATTGATGGTGTGAATACCGGCAGAAGAGGCTCTCATGTACCAGTCATGCATTCTTTTTACATTGTTAGGGACCTTTTGTAGTTTCTCCCAACTTAGTAGAGGCTTTCCCACCACATAGTTTGTAGGCACAGACTTGTAGTCTTCCCAAGTTGGCACCTTGAATTTGCAGGGAATTACCTTAGGCACCGGCTGCGCTGACTTCTTGAGCTCAGACAACTCGAGTACTTCACTAGTGCGTGTTTTCCCAAGTCCTCTCAAAAATTTGATCGTGCCAGCTATTTTTTTCTTTGGCTCGAATTGGGAAATCAACTTGGGGATAGGAAACTTCTTCTTTGGCGGCCCTGGTGGCTCCGGTGTTTCTTTAGGATCTTTGGGTTGTGAGGAAGGTGTGGATTTTTGTGGTGGAGGTGGCAGAGGTGATGTTTGTGGAGGTGATGATTGTGGCGGAGGTGATGATCGTGGCGCAGGTGATGACTGTGGCGGAGGTGACGGAGGTGACGAAGGTGATGAATGTGGTGGAGGTGACGGAGGTGGCGGAGGTGACGGAGGTGGGCTCGCAAGAGAATGGATTGGTGATGGTGGTGGGTTTGGAAGAGGATCAGTAGGTCCTGATGATTCCTCAACAGCTATCTCTTACGAGGACGGTGGCGGCTCCCTCAGCTGGACGTCTCGCCGAGGCCAAAGAATGAAATTGTTTATAGCCTATCCGAGTTTCTCAATGTCCTCGGGACCGGGGATGTCTAACATCTCGTCCTCATATCCTTGGACCACGGTCGATACTTCTACTCTACAGTAGTCTTCAGGAATGTCAGCACTGTGATACTTGTGTCCTAGGATCGCTTTGCCCGTGGCTACTTCCCTTGTACGATGATTGTTAATGCCATATCTTATGACTAGGGAGCAAGGCACGGGAGTAACAATGTCATCAACCGGATATTGAACCTTATTCCCTGTAGACGCGACACTGCTTGGTACCTTGGCAACGGTCTGCTGGGACACCACTGGGACTAGCTGCATCTGGGGTGCCTGAGTGCTTATTTGTTGATTTGACACCGCACTCGCCAGTTTCTCCATCAACTCAGGAGGAGGATCATCAAGCAATTTCTGCATAAACTCTGTGAACTCTTTCTTAGCCTCCTCCTTCCAATAGGTAGTCATTTCTTCCTTGTATCGATCACGTTTCCTGTACTCACCTTCCCACTGAGGGCCGAATCCATCCTTCCATCCTTCTTTGGATGAGATGCCTCGAACACGGCCAGGATGCTCGGGGTTACCCAGGCCCTCACTAAGGATCTCTCTCTCTCTCTTTGTGGCTTGAATGTACCTTCCCGTTGCTTGACTGCCACCGCAAAGATGTTCTTTGCTACTTCTTCAACCTCAGGGTCATCAAAGGACAAACCGCTGTCGTATTCCTTTGGTTTTCTAGCCTGAATCTAATCCGCGGACCTTTCACCAACTTGTTCGGATAGCGCTGGTAACCCTTTCTCCTTCTTAGCAGCCTCTTCTTGTTGCCATTTGGGAGCCTGACGCTGATAACCACCTGAGCTTAGACGGTGGTGGTACTTATTCTTCTTTACGAGAGCAGAGTTGGCTTCGCTCAGAGATATGAATTCTGCCTCTTTCCTCTGCTCTAGAAAGACCGCCCACTGGCCTTTAGTAATCTCATACGTTGTTGTAGGGTCCAACCCTTTCTTGGCAAACTTGGTATTTAAGTCGGACCTCTAGTTTCGGAAACTGACTGCAGCCTGCTTCAAGGTATAGTCCTTTATCAGTGCCTCTGGGATGGCTCGAGGAAAATGGAACCTCATCTTCAATTTTTCCCAAATTCTTGTCTTCTCATCCTCCGACACTTTGGACCATGTCTTGTTAGTGACGTCAAGAATGTCCCTAACACATAAGCTAATTGCGTTCCGGTACTTGGATAGGGCCTCGAAAGGAGCTGTGGGCTGTCCGGTTGGGCTGACTTCTAAGATGGCATATACATCGTCTGGAAACTTGTTCAATCCTCTCTTGCCTCGTTTGCCACCGCTCCGCTTCCTTGTCCTTGATGGCTCATTGCTCGTCGTCGCGGTCGGTTCAGGTGCGTCTTCGGCACGTTGTGAGATCAACTCTTCCATCTGAGTCAATGACCTCTGAATATAAACATTGTGAGTTCAATGGTGATTGTTTTAATAGACATGTAATTAAATAAAAACATGAAATCATATAATTACCTCCTCGGCTTCTGGATCATAATCAGGGTCATGACGTAATTCACGTTCTAATTGTTTTCGAGCCTTCCTCACATCGAGACGCTCGAAGTCGCCGCTAGGGCTCCAAGTGTTCTCCGGAGTTAATTGGTTCCCTTCTTCTTCCTCCATGGGGTCGGACGACCCCAAGCCTTGCCCCATTTGGTGGGTACCTTATACTTGTTCCGTGGGGTCGGACGACCCCTGGTCTTGCCCCATTTGGTGGGTGTCTTGTACTTGCTCCATGGGGTCAGACCCTAGGGCTTGTTCCATATGAACGGACCCTTGTGCTTGGTCCTTGCTTGGAGATGTCATCGTAGAAATCTAATAAAGGATAAGCATTTATAGATTATATATACTATATCATTGGATTAATTACATAGTATAATTTTAGAATCATTGGATTAATTACATAGTATAGAAGCATTTATATAAATATTTAAAATCATTGGATTAATCAAATGTCTTCTATAGTCAAAGCATTTTTCTATTTTTCCTTTTTATATGAGATATACAAGCATTTATTTTTAAGACATATACAAGCATAAAGATATAAACATATACATTTGTTTTTGAGACATGCATAAAGAACATAAATATATATATATATATCAACATTTATTACAAGCAATTACAAAAATACATAAGCATTTACACTAAAGAAAATAAAAAAAACAAAAAAATAGTCCAAGCAAATTTGGCCGGCCCATGGGATTGCAGGTCGGCCCAATTGCTCGGGCACCGCTAGCTGTGCCCCACGCCACCGCCACCGCCACCGCCGCTGCGCCCCGGCCGCTGCGCCCCGCCTCTGTGGCCCGACGCGCGAAGAACCGCCGCTGTGCCCCGATGCGCCACCACAGCCGCTGCGCCTTGCTGCGCCACCCCCGCCAGCACCGCCCCGCGGCGCCACCACCGCCGTGCCAAGCACCACCACGCGCCACCGCCACAGCCCTCACCGGCGCGCCCCAGCCGGAGGCGCCCCCGCGCGCAACTGTCGCCGCCGCTAGCTACGCCGCCACAGGGAGGGAGAGTAAGAGAGGGAGTAAGAGATCGGGAACGACACTAACCCCGGCAAGCGCGAAGAAATGCGACGAAGATTGCCGGTGAGAGGGCGGCGCTCGTGGAGAAATTCGGCAGCCTGACGGCGTGGTTTTGAATGGAATGGCGCCTTTAGACTTAGAAAATTTCGGGGGCGAGGCGCGGGATATAAATACTGACCCTATTTCTATTGGTGCCAACCGCCTGTAGAAATGATTTCATTTCTACAGGCGGTTGGCATTGCCAACCGCCAGTATTGATAGTATTTCTATAGGCGGTTGGCATTGCTAACCGTCTGTAGAAATAAATTTTCAAAAATAATTCAAAAAAAGTTTAAAAATCATATCTTGAGATCTATTGTTCCAAAAATTATGAATTAAATTTTATAGTGTTTGTCTTGACAAGATATACATGTTAAAAATATGAATTGACAAGTTTGAGATACTTTTATATGTAACTACACTTACAATGTCAAATATCACAATAATTGCATAAGCTTCAAAAAATCATATCTCGAGAAATATTATTCCAAAAATTGTGAATTAAATTTTGTGGTGTTTGTCTTGACAAGATATACATGTTAAAAAGTTTGTAGTGTTAGGGAATGCCATGTTAAAAATCTCAGGATTATAGAAATAGATTGCAATTATGTGAAATAAGCATAGAGTCTCACATGTAGAAATAAAAATAGGGTCTCCACATGTTCAAACATAAATAGGGTCTGACATTGTAACATAAATGGATTACATGGCAAATAACAAAAACAATCTAGGCAGCTATACTGTTCTTCCTTGTCCATCGTGGCGCATCCAAGGTAGCGATTTCTGTGAGATGCTTCGCTCAACACTCCTTATTTTTAGTGGATGGTCATCTACAAAGAGACACATGTTGTTGAACTCATTAAATTCATCCAGGTCAGATACACCATCAACCCCTATAACTTGTTGCTTTCCAGGAATAACTACATGCTTCGGCTTGTCGGTACTTTTCTTCTCATTAGGACAAATGATCTGTTCAACATAGAAGACCTGTGCAGCACGGTTAGCCATTATCCATGGATCATCTTTGTAGTCTACCTTACTTAGATCAAGAACTCTGACCCCATAGTTGTCCACTATGACATGTTTGTCTTCAACCCATTGGTATCGAAACATAGGGACCTGAAATGTACCATAGTCTAGCTCTCATATGTTATCAACGAAGCCAAAGAACATAGTTTCATCCCCAGTTTCAGAGTCTAAGGCATCACATCGAACTCCACTGTTTTGTGCAATGCTCTTTTAGTCCTTGGACTTGGTACAGAATGTGAAGCCACTAATGTCATAGCTTTGCCATGTTGTGACCTGGCGTGATGGTCCAGAAGCCAACACCTTGATGGTGCGTTCCTCAATTGTTTCCCCTCTGGAATGTCAAGCTCCTTTATCCATGAGGTGAACTTATTCTTGTGTTCCTTCATTAATCACTCATCTGTGTGCCCATGATTTTGTTTGCGAAGCTCATCAATATGTTGCTCGATGAAAGACTCCATTATTGAGAGTTGATGAAGGATGTTGTGATGTGCCTCGAGGACTGAATTGTAATCTTGTGGGACTAATGATTTCTTTCCCATCCTCCCTCTTCTATTCAACCTACCATCATGTCTTGACGGAGGCAAACCTATTGCATCCTGGTCTTTTAGGACACTGTTGTAGAATGGACCACCAGACTCAATTGCCTCTTCGGTTAAGTACCCCTCTATCATGGATGCCTCAGGACGAGCACGAGATGATACGTAGCCATTAAGTGTTGACATGAAACGCTCATACGTCCACATCTCATGCAAATACATGGGACCCAGTGCCTCTATCTATGGAACCAAGTGCACCACAAGGTGAACCATAATATCGAAGAATGCTGGAGGAAAACACATCTCGAACTATGACACTGTCTCCGCTGCAAATTCCTTAAGAGATGTCAACTCATCACGGTCGATCACCTTTTGTGAGATCCTGTTGAAGAAGTAGCACAACCGTGTGACTGCAACCTTTATCCACACTGGATTTATAGCCCTGATGGCAATAGGGAGGAAAGTAGTCAGCATGGTATGAAAATCATGTGATTTGTAGTTGGTGAGTGTAAGGTCTTTCATTGACACAATACTTCGTATGTTAGAGCAAAATCCAGATGGGACCTTCGGATTCTTCAACCACACACACATCGAATGTTTCTCATCATTGTTGAGGTTGTAGCTTGCTGCCGGGAGATGGTACTTCCCATTTTCTTGAAGAACAGGGTAGAGTTCTTTTTTATGTCTAACTGTACCATGTCCAGACGTGACTTTAGTCCTTCCTTTGTCTTGCCCTTTATGTCTAGCAAGGTTCCAATTAGGCTTTCAAACACATTCTTCTGAACGTGCATACCATCGATCGCATGGCGTACGTCTAACTCAGGCCAGTATGACAAATACTCGAAGAAAATAGATTTCTTCTTGAACGTAGCCCCTGGAGTTGGTTTGATATTCTTTCTTGGTTTTCCGTCTGTTGTCTTCTTCTCGAAAACAAATTGAAGGTTCCTAACTAGGTTGAAAACTCTTTTGCCTTTACTGTTGCCTAGTGGGGCGGTAGACTGGAGTTCAACGTTATTGTCGAAGTACTTATCCATCTTCTTCTGGCGGTATCTGTGTCCTTTCGATAAGAAGCGTCTGTGTCTCATGTACACTATCTTCTTAGATGCAGTAAGGGACACGTGAGCGGTTTCATCTATGCATACCACACAACCAACCTTTCCCTTGAACTGCCCTGATAATGTGAAGAGAGCAGGGTAATCGTTGATCGTAACAAAGATAATTGCTCTCAACGTGAATGATTCTTTGCGGTACTCGTCCCACATTTTGACACCTATTTCCCACAATATCTTCATGTCTTCTATTAAGGGCTCCAAGAAAACATCCATGTCAACTCCAGGTTGTGTAGGTCCAGAGATAAGGATGCTTAGCATGAGGTACTTTCGCTTCTGCATCAACGATGGCAGAAGGTTATAGATGGTGAGGATCACCGGCCATGTGTTGTGCGTGCTGCTCCTCTCAGAAAATGGATTCATCCCGTCAGTACTCAGTGCAAACCTAACATTTCTTTGTTCCTTTGCAATGTCTTCGTGGTTGTTATTGAAATCTATCCACTGCTTGCCATCGGCTGGGTGCCGAAGCTTCCCATCGTCTTTGATGTGCTCATTAGAAGCATGACAGCTCATAAGTTTGGCATCCTCTGGGTTAACAAACAAACACCTCAATCGATCGACCACAGGCAGGTACCATATCACCAAAGCAGGAATCTTTTTCTGCGCATAATAGTCTACTTCTTATTTTTCTTTGCTCGTGGGTTTTGAACTCTGTTGGGTCTTCTTTCGCTTCTTTCCTTTACACACCGAGGCAGCACAGTGTTCCTCTTTGTAGTCTTTATTCGATTTGTACCTACTTGCATTACACTTTGGACAACTCTCCTTGTCCTTATAAGCGTCACCTCGATATAGGATACAGTGATTTCTACAAGCATGGATCTTCTCAACACCCATCGTGAGTGGACTGATTAGCTTCTTTGCGTAGTACGTGTTAGCGGGCACTTTATTTTCCTTTGGAAACATGTCTGTGATAATACTCAAGAATGCATCAAAGCCAGCATCACAAATACCAAACCTAGATTTGCATACCAACAACTTTAGCAGTGAACGCAAGGTCGTGAACTCTTTGGTGCAACCCTTAGACTCATCGTACAAAGGCTCTTCTGCTGCCTTCATCAGGGCCTCCATACCTTTCTTGAAGAACATTGATGGATCTTCTGCATGACGATGCAACATTGCCTCTAGGAATTCTACATCTTCCGCAGCCATTTTATATTGCATCACATCAGTTGTTGGTACACCTTCAATGTTCTCTAGCAAAACCATGATCAGGACCATCGGTGACAGGTTGTTGTCTATCTTGTACAAACTGATACCCACCGTCATAAAGCATATCTAGACCATCGGCGTCGATAGTTGCACGACTAACTGTTGTATAAGGCACAGAGCTACCCTCTCCATGCTTTGTCCAAATCAAGTAATCCTTCATAAATCCTCGGCGGACAAGATGAGAAAGGATTTGTTGATGGTCATCAAATACAACAACATTCCTGCAGTCCATGCATGGACAATGTATGTGCGTCTTCTTTGTTCTCCAAGCATGGTTCTTAGCGACATCAATAAACTTATGAACCTCGGGTATGTATGATGCATCTAGCCTTGATAACTCATACATCCAGAATGACCTCTCCATCAATACCTGACTTTGAAAAGGGAGAGAGGACAAATATTATGTAACCATCTTAATCAACCGAACTTGCAGAAAATAAAGAAAATAAATGAAGACCAAAACCTCCCCCTTAGAGTTTATTAGCCACTAAGTATCATTGATCAACATTAACACAACATTGCTCAATGAAAACAAGTAAATATATCTAACATAAACTAAATTAAAAAGCAAAAATGAAAATGGAGCAAAAATGTGGCTCAAATTGGCATCAACATGACATGAATAAACTAAGAAAACAACCTAGGTATTCTTCTCTCTCACTTTATGCATCAACCTTGTATTTTGATAAATGTCCCCTTGTCTCTATAAATGAAGATCAAAACCTCCCCCTTAGAGTTTATTAGTTAGGGTTTAGGTCCAGCCACTAAGTATCACAATTAAATTAATGAAACATAAGTGCATAAAGTGGATGAAATAAATTGAGAAATAAAAAAGAATAATAAAAAACCTAAGTAGAATAAAAAAAACTAACAAAAAAACTACACTTCCCTCTATATATAAATTCTATTTAACACAACATTGATTCATGAAAACAAGTAAATATATCTAGCATAAACTAAATTAAAAAGCAAGCATGAAAATGGAGAGAGGAGAGATGTTATATAATCAATTTAATCAACCTCACTTGAATAAAACAAAGAAAATAGCCTAGGTATTCTTCTCTCTCACTCATGGTGAAACCCTAGATCCAAAATGTGGCTCCAATTGAGCAAAAATGAGCTAAATGAGGCAAAAGGGACGTAAACTAACCTTTTAACCAATCTCCTTCCAAGAAATGAAGATCAAAACATCCCCCTTGTATTTTGAAGAATCTGGACCTCCAAAATCGACTCCAATGAAAAGTGACGGCGAGAACAGTAACTGGTCGGGAGGAAGAAGAGAGTGGGGGTCGGGAGGGTGCTATATATAGGCAGAATCTACCACAGGCGGTTGGCATAACTCAACCGCCAGTGTAAATCGCACCATTTACACTGGCGGTTGGGTTATGCCAACCTCCAGTGGAGACTGATTACCACTGGGGGTTGGCATAATCCAACCGCCAGTGTAAATGGATAATTTACACTGGCGGTTGTGTTATGCCAACCGCCATTGGTAATCAGTCTCCACTAGCGGTTGGGAATTCTTCCCGAGCCAAAACACACCACAGGCGCGTGGTAACCAAAACCGCCTGTGGTGTGTTTCGGGGGGCGCTAGCAAAAACAGTTTTTCTACTAGTGATAGAAACGAAGGAATTCCATCAAGAAATCAGATGGAGGAAAGCAAAGTCCAGCGTGAACGAAAGAAACAAAGAGCACAGTTTGATCGGGGGAAGGACTCGGGATCACATGCTCACCAGGCAGAGAATATTCAGAAAAAATCTGCGCCCGAAGCAGACCATGGGCAACTAGCAGATCTAAATCCGCCTCCTGAGTCATGGGCTTGGGAGACCGCTTCATCTGATGAGACATCTCGACGTACTCAGGATTTTCTATACGATCCAAAACAGTATCCTCGTCCACAAATTCAGCCTTATTCTTATTCTTCTTCACCATCCGAGGCGGAGCGAAGACAAGCAAAGTAGCGGCGGCAGCTAGGGTTTGGAAGCAAAGGAAAGAGTTTTTACCGTAAGGTAAAAAACGAAAGGAAAAAGGAAAGACAGATTTATAAAGGAGTAAAAATCGTAAGCTTCGTCAATTACGCAACGGTTACAAAGGGCCACCAGGAATTACGGAACGGACGCAAAAGTAAAACAAACAGTCAGATTACATCTTCGACACAGACAACTCGTGGAGTAAAAGAACCTGGGCTTTACAAACAAGACAGAACTCGAAAGATTGAGACAACATTTCATTGATTCCTCATTTCTCAGTACAAATTTCGAGTACAGACTAGACATAAAGTTACAAACAGTAACTGCCGAAAGGAACTAGTACAAGTCAATGACAAAGAACCCAGTCGAATTCGAGGTTAAAACCACGAGAACCAAGATCCAATATTAGCAAACAGGGAGATACCTACCTTATAAGACTTTTTTTCTCAGATCCTTCGAACACTTGTACCAAGTATCCAGAGGTTCGGGGGCTACACTCAATGAGTGCACATTTGGGCCAAATACGAAATGTGCAGGAAGACTACAAGATGAAGACACAGAAGATCATCTCACGATTTTGCTTCAAAAAAGAACTCGGCTTACTCTCAAAGCAACCCGGCATATTGAAGAAAAATCATAAGATGTTCGGGGGCTTGTCGATGGGATATCCTATAGGGTACCCATAGGCCGGCTTACCGGAGCTTTGGTCCCCTCTTTCTCGGCCCACGAAGGAAGACAGACAAGAAACACCGAATTCTACTCGGTTTGGACGATAGGACTGAAGCGTGGCTTAGGACTCTAAGTTTGTAACCGAGTAGGATTAGAACAGCCCTCGGCCGGTCCCTCGACTATAAAGGGTCGGTGAGGGTTTCACCCAAAAAACATCTGAACATACTACGCAACACCCGATACATAGAGCGACACACAACACCTTGTATTACGAGATCAAAGCAATAACAAGCGACCCAACTGGACGTAGGGTTATTACTCGACTATGTCGAGGGCCTGAACCAGTATAAACCGTGTGTCCCTGCGTGTCCAACCACCAAGGTTTCACTATTCGTCGAGGCACGAACAACTGTCTCGGGTAACCCTATGGCAGGCTATCGGTGGTAAAACATCGACAACGTGCTAGTCTATCTTTCTCAAGTTTGACTAGCTTTATAGAAAATATGAGCAATATTAATATAATTAAATAATTTGAGTATGAAAAAATATGTACCATGATTTATCCAATGATACTAATTTTTTATTATATATATATTAATATATTTTTATACATAATAGATCAAAGTTAAAAAATGTTTAACTTATTGGGAAATGAGAATGTCATCTTTTTGTGATAGAGGGAGTATGTTTTTTTTTGCTAAAAGACACTCCTCAATATGGTAATTGACCCCTAAACACTATGGATATTAAAATAGTATTTCTAGAAGTGAACGAGAGAGAAATTAAAAGTGATCAAAATGCCCCTTAGTATTATAGTACAACCCATAATAGTTATCTAAAAAACTTAGATGACATAAACTTTATATCAAAATTGTAGAGGTAAATGAGATCTACAACTATGTACTCCCTTCGTAGCTCGTTTGAGTTTTTTAACTCCTTTGACCATTCGTCTTATTCTAATTTTTGTGTAAAATATCATTTCTTTTGTTATGGCTTACTTATTTAATGAATAGTCTACAAGAATAACTTAAATTTGACTATATTTGCATAATTTTTTTTGAATAAGACAAGTGGTCAAACTTGGAATAAAAAAAGTCAAATGAATTATAATTTGAAACGGAGGGAGTAGTTCATAAGTTTTTTATATAAAATATTGGGATTGTCAAAACATTTTTTAAATTTTTCATATTTTAAAAGATATAATTAAAAGTACATAGCGACCTTGAATATTGACATAATATACACAAAAGTTGTAGTTATCAATGATCTATGACTTTTTAGTTGAATTTTTTTATATAAAATCGTGTAGCGTCCTAAATATCAATTGTATTTTGTTAGGTATTGAAATTGAAGTTTTAGAATTTTCAAATCACATCGGACATGATATGACCTATGTACAGCAGTCATTTGAAATTTTGTATTTAAGTAAGACTATTTACTAAAAAAAATTGTGTTAGTACTTATTTTGTATCATTAATATTAGTAACTTTTAATATAACTTTAGTTAAAGCTTAAAATTTTTGACTTCTTGAAAAATGAGAATTACATTTTTTTATGGAGGATGTACTTATGAAAATATTATTTTAGTAATCATATTGTCTAGCATACAATTAAATAATTTCTTCTAGCAAAGACAACACTAGATAATGTCTATCAAGAAATACTAATATTGAAGTGTTTCACTACAAATTTATACTCAAAAGAATAAATAACCTTATGTATCGGGACAAACTTATTTGATATTTGTAGAGAATATTTTTCTATATATAAATATTACTAACTTCGTTCTAAGTTACAAGACATTACTATGCACCTAAATACTATATATTATGGTCAAATATATAGTAATGCTATGAATTTAGAAATGATGAAACGTCACATAATCTTGGACAGAGGTGGTAATATATATAAAAGTTCCGTTTTGAAACCAAATATTTGGTAGATGCATGCCATGGTGCATGGCGAATTGGCGATGGCAACATGAGACCTTCACTCAATAGGAGTGACGTCGTCGGCGCGTGTCGTACAGACAGACAACGGTACGACGCCGCATGGGTTGGCTCGTCGTGGACACGAGTCAAAAAGGGCAGACGGTGGTATCAAAAGTTGCACACGCAGCAGACTTGAATGCAAAGCAAGGGCGATGGAGGTGATCTCGTTGGGTGGTGGAGCCCCCCGTTCTGCCTCGCTCGTTGCCTTTCTCCTCTCTCCTCTCTCTCATCTCTGCGCACTGCAGTGAAGTGAAGTGTTGTTGTGTTGCTCTTCCACCAGCATTTACCAGCCGCTTGCTCGCCTTTCCCTTTCTTGGTTAGCTCGCCATTTTTTTTTATCAGCAATAAGCAAAAGCTCGCTGAGCTGAGCTGAGCAGCACTGCAGCAGCGAGCGAGTGAGCTCCAACTTCCATTGCCTGCTTCTGCTCCCCTGCATCTGCCACTGTTCCAGCGGCCGCCGCCGGCCCGGCCGACTCGGCGGCGACGGCGACCATGAAGGGCGTCGACGATGCGTTCCTCGGCGTCGGCGACAAGCCGTGCGTCCCCTCCCCCAACTCTCTTGTCCTTTCAGTTTTGTTCTTTTACTGCCCTGTCCTGTTCGGTTGTGTTGTTCTCTGCTAGGACAAGAATCTAGATTCAACCGGGCCTGCATTTGAATATTCCTTCCTTTATTTATTCCCTTTTTTCCTTTTAATATAAGGGATGCTGACTTTTGCTTAAGAACCAATTATTTACCTGCAAAGTTGTTACTATATGCACTTCTGTAAGCATGATTATTTCACCCTTTTTGTTTTGAGAAAAATAAGGATCCTTTGATTCTGAAATTGAATCTGGGATGATAGAAATGACTATCATATATGATGCTGAATCTGAAAGCTTACCATTTAATCTGGCCCGTTTACTTTCTCTATTTCACGCCTGCGCCGTGTAAAAATAAAATAAAATTGTTGCTCCCATTCCAGTGGGCTGGACATTTGGTGCATTGTTGGGAACAGTCTGATCCCAGTTGCAAAACCCCAGCATGGCAAGTTCTACACCGGCAGCACCTACATCATACTGAATGTAAGTATCTTTCTCTCCACGAACTGTTCTCTCAAGTTGTGAAATTCTATATCTTTTTGCAATTTACACCGATCCGAGTTCACATGTTCTGTGATTTCTCAGACAACCGAGCTGAAATCCGGGGTTCGACGACACGATGTGCATTATTGGGTTGGGGAGGAATCCAAAGAGGTGTGTGCTCTTGAATCTTAATTTTGTCTTACAAGATGTGCATCAACAATGGTCCCCCAAGTGGAAACTTTTGCTTTGTTGTGCCTCTTTATGCTTATGACTTTTTTCTTTGTCCTCTGCACTGTGCTCTGGTTATGGTCACCTAGGAAGATTGTCTCATGGCCTCAGACAAGGCTGTTGAGTTGGACGCGGCACTGGGCTCCAGCACGGTCCAGTACAGGGAAACACAGGGTGAAGAATCTGACAAGTTCTTGTCATACTTCAAACCGTGTGTCATCCCAGTACAAGGCTTCTTCTTTTCGCACCTGAAAGGATCTGGCAATAGATCCAACACGACCATAATGTTTAGGTGCGAAGGAGAGCACGTTGCTCGCGTCACGCAAGTAAGAAGGGATACTATCTCAGGACTTCCATTTGTTTCTCAGTATCTGCTGAGTTCTGATGCAAGACAACCTGCTGTGTTTCCAATCCTGTCTCAGGTTCTGTTTTCGCGGTCCTCTCTGGATCACAAATCTGTCTTTATAGTGGACACGCTGTCAAAGATTTTCCTTTTCAGTGGCTGTAATTCTAGTTTTCAAACAAGAGCTAAAGCATTGGATGTTGTGAAGCATCTGAAGGAGAACCGACACTCCGGCAGATGTGAGATCGCAACAATAGGTAGAGCTATAGATAGTTGATTATGCAAAAGAATGGCTAGAAATATGCTAGCTCCAATTTTATTTACATTGTCACTGATTGTAGAGGATGGAAAACTTGTTGGAGATTCTGATGCTGGTGAGTTCTGGAACCTGTTTGGAGGCTATGCGCCTATTCCTCGTGATTTACCTGACACAGTCAAGGAGGAGCCAGAAACTGCAGCATCCAAGAAACTTTTTTGGTAACTACTCCCCTGCTTAGTTTAGACTTAACTAGCCTGAAGTTGCACGTTGCAAGATGTTACTTTGGTATGCTTTCCTGCCTGCAGGATCAATAAGAGAAACCTTGTTCCATTGGAGGTACATTTGCTGGATAGAGAAATGCTAAACTCAGACAGAAGTTACATGCTGGACTGCACCACTGACATATTCTTATGGATGGGGATGACAACACTGGTTTCAGAGAGGAAATCATCTGTTACTGTCTTAGAAGTAAGCAGTTGAAACCTCATTATATTCCTTTCTTCTATTATTACTACAGGCGTTCAGTGTTTGAAACCAATATCTTTTCATTTCTCTAGGATTATGTGCACTCCCAGGGCAGGTCATTCAGTGTTCGCACATTTATAATGACAGAAGGCCATGAAACTGTTGACTTTAAGCTGCACTTTCAGCATTGGCCCATGAATGTTCAGCTAAAGTTATATGAGGCTGGCCGGGAAAAAGTGGCAGGTGTGAGGACCACGGCGATTTTATCCATCAATTTTTTTTCATGTAGAACATTGTAAAAGTCTTGATAGGGTCTGATGCCAAATCATGGTACAGCTATTTTCAAGCATCAGGGCTATGATGTCACAGAAATTCCAGAGGATAAACCTCAGCAGCTCATCAGTTGTAATGGCAGCCTGAAGGTAATATTCCCTGCCTAAGGTGTTGATATGTATGTAGCATTTTAAAAAAGAATAAAATTCATTGCAGGTTTGGTTGGTGGACCGTGGTTGTACAAACCTCCTTAGCACTGAGGACCAGGAACAGTTGTACACTGGAGACTGTTATATCATACGGTACAGCTACGCTGAAAATGGAAAAGATTACCATCTGTTCTTTGCTTGGTCCGGTAAGAATAGTGTAAAGGTACGTTCTTTGTAATTCTGTGCATGGAACCTATTGATATATCAGAAATAAAAGGCTATTAAGGCCCACAACTATTAGGATCCAGGTCTATTGCTTGTCTCTGTTTGCGCATACAAGAATTGCAATTTCAGTGCTTTGCATGTTACTTAATAACTTAGCCTGTACATTTATCTGCAGGACGACCGCATGTTGGCAACATCGTTAATGTCTAGCATGGCTGATTCAGTCAAAGGGCATCCAGTTGTGGTCAGTTAATTCAGCCTTTCACCCCTAAAAAACTACACACATCTCTACACTTACTCTGTTATCACTTCATTTGCAAAATGTATCTCAGGCACAAGTTTTCGAGGGAAGAGAACCAGAATTGTTTTTCTCAGTGTTTACGTCACTAATCACATTCAAGGTACGCAATGTGCATTCATGAGTGTTTTGTTCTGCAGTCAATACCGCACTGCGGGGTCTGGGGAAGGGAAATAGCCCGCAGCCTTTCCCGCACAAATGTGCAGAGGCTGGGGCTCGAACCTGGACCTCTTGGTCACAGGCGGTAAAGCTCTACCGCTTGCACCAGGGCCGCCCTTCTTCTGCAGTCAATGCACTTGAATATTAATCAGAAGAATAGGAGTGGAGTGAATGCATAACTTGGAAGTTAACACTTGACTTTGTTGTCTTATTTTCTTCCCAGGGGGGCAGGAGTGCTGCATATAAGAGTGCTGTTCTGCAGAAAAGTCCTAGAAATGGATATCATCAGAAGGAAGGAGTTGCCCTATTCCGTGTTCAAGGGCTTAAACACGATTGTGTGCAAGCCATTCAAGTTGATCTGGTGAGTTTGGTAAAAATAAGGACCATACACACAATCAGCTTCATAGCCTGAATCATACTTACATTACTTCAATGCTGCTCTAAATCTTTTCTTGTGCATGGATTACTTAACTAAAATGCAGGTTGCAAGTTCACTTAATTCCTCACACTGTTATATTTTGCAAGACAACGGTCTGTTCCTTACCTGGTTAGGAGGCCTCTCTTCACAAAGCGATCATAATGTACTTGACATGATGATGAACAAGTTGTGTGTAAGGAGAATACAGCATGCAAATCCTTCTTTTCTTCTCAGTCATGAATATCAAATCTTATGTATTCCTATGTTCACTTCAAAACTGTCATGCCACTATTTTTGTAGCCAATGAAACAGTCCTTACTAGTTAGAGAAGGCTCTGAACCGGATCACTTCTGGAAAGCTTTGGGAGGACGATCAGAGTACTCCAAAGAAAAGTGTGTGAAGGGTTGGCCTGCAGATCCACATCTGTATGCTTGTAGATTTGAACAAGGTATGCACATATATTACACTATACTTTAGATAGTATCGTTGCATAGATGCGTCTCTAAACCTAAAAGATGATCTCTTTGCAGGTTTGCTCAAGGTGAGCGCTACCTTACTCCTTCCAATGTCCGACCAACTATTAACTTGCAGGATCTGAAGCAAATGCCAAATAAACTCTGTTTTGGTTCATATCTTAAAGGTCAAGGAGGTATTCAGCTTCTGTCAGGATGACCTGGCAACTGAAGAGACATTGATTCTAGACTGCAATGTAGAAATCTACGTTTGGGTCGGGCTACACTCGGATATTACATCCAAGGAGCAAGCCCTCAATACTGGCAAGGTCACTAGTGATTCAGAACTATGATTTGGTATTGACTCAGGAACAATGCCCTCTGAAACCTGAATTCTCTGTCTGTTTCTACATTCCTGCAGATGTTCCTTCAGGATGGCGTTCTTCACGGTGGAAGATCGATCGAAACAACGGTGTATGCTGTCACAGAAGGGGATGAGCCTGGATTTTTCACCAACTTCTTCAACAATTGGGATAATTCGAAGCAATCATCTGTAAGTGGTGGATAATATAAGATCTCATAAACTGCATCTGTCCAGTTCATGAATGCATAAACAAACTCGGTGGCTGACCAGTCTGGTTTCTATTGTTGTGTATGCAGATGGTTGGCAACTCATTTGAGAAGAAGCTGGCCGTCCTGAAAGGGGTCTCTCCAAAACTAGAGGTTTTTTTTTACTTTTTCTGAATGCTACTAATCATTCAGCCGTTCCTCGATAAAATTCCTACATTATTGTCATGATATTGAGAATTGGGACTATGTTTCGGCTGCCTGTGACGCAGACACCCGACAGAAGCATGCGCAGGCCGTCATCGAGGAGGCCAGGGGTATCGTCGGAGCCGACCACGCCGGAGCACCACCAGCAGCCGCCGACGGCGAGGAGGGCTTTCGGCTCCGCGTCTGCTGGTAGGTTTGCCAGGGAGCGCTCTCCAGCTGCTGCGCTGCCAACGTCATCGCCATCTCCCAGAAGCCGCTCCTCGTCGTCGACGCCCACAGCGGTGGCACGGCGGCTCTTCCCTGCCTCGGTGCACGCATCGGAGGCCGTGCACGTCGTCTCCACGGGGACAGCTCGACGACGGTGAGAGTGAGAGGCCGGAGAGCTGCACGGAAGACGTTTGCCGTTGTGTGTGTATGCGTAGTCGTGCACGATCGAAACCATGTAGAGACAGTAGTCAGTAGAAGTTGTACTAGACCTTGCCCAAAAAAAAACAAGTAGAGTTGTACTAGACGATGGATTCGCATTTCCGGCGGGCGTATGTAATGAATTTACCTGTCAGCGTGTCACACGCTGAAAGTACTATCTTCGATCAAAAAGAATACTCCCTCTCTCCTAATATTTGTTTTTTTTTCTGCCATAAATTTAATTAGCACAGTATTTATAGAAAAAATACGTGCAATATTTCTAAAATTCATGCCAGGCATTTTTTTAACTTTGACTAACTTAATAAAAAAAATAACAACATCTATATGAACACCATGTGAAAATATACTCTATAATAATTCTAATGATACTAATTTCATACCATAAATTTTAATATTTTTTATAGAAATTTGTCCAAAGTTCAAAAATCTTGACTTACAACTTTAAAAAATCTACTCTTTCATAGATAGAGAGAGTATCTCAAAATAAATTTATTATGAAAATAGATTTAATGATATATCTAATAATATTAATAATTTACTATAAATATTAATAATTTTATATAAATTAGTTAAAAGTTTTTGGAAAGTGAGAACGACATTATGCATTCTCAAAAAGAACGACATTATGGGATTGAGAGAGTACAATTTTAGTAGCATGCTTGATTAAAGTGCCTGAAGTTTGACTAAATATATAGGTATAAAAACATTAATGTTATAGCATCAATTAATATATTATAAAAGTAGGTTTCATAACGAGTCTAATGATACCTATTTAATATAAGAAATATTATTATATATGAATTTATTTAAACTTGCATGTTTTTTTTAAAATGGAAGTAAACTAGTTCCTCTGTCCTAAATTATAAGACGCTTTAGTATTTCTAGATTCATAGCATTTGCTACGTATTTAGACATAACATATATCTAGGTGTATAGCAAAAGGTATGAATCTAGAAAAACCAATAAAATTTGGAACTGAGGGTGTAATTGATTTCTCATATTTCTAAATAAAACTTTCCACCATTTAATTATATAAAAATAAATATTGTTTCCAAAACCAATGTCTGGTATTGGTTATACAATTTTGTTTGTCGTATTCATGCTCAATTAGCAGCACTAGTGTTTTATAGTGCAAAAATTCTAATTTCAAAATCAGTAGGTTTTGATCGAGTCAGTTTTTTTTAAAAAAAAACAAACAAGTATGCAACTCGAATCTATTTTGGCTCAAATATCTTCTCTTGTTCTCTCCCAAACCGGCAGAAATTCCCTTTCCCCACTGGGCCGAGCCCATCTGACTAACTAGGCCTGGGACATGTTTGTCTTCTCTCCAGTCGTGTTGTCGACTGTTTTCTGTGTCTGTCTTCTTGTGTAGTGGTCGGTAAGCTTGAGCTTGTGTAGCAGGGTATATATAATTGCTTCCATTGTACTCCGTATACTCCTATAATGAAAATATGCATGCTTTTGCACGGTCGAAAAAAAATGATTGCTATATATATCATGATCGGCTATTTGGCTCCTTTACCCCGGTGGCCTGGCAGTGGCCGGGGTCGTTACGGCCGTGGACGCGGTGGTCGACCTGGCCGACTCCGACTCTGTCGGCTCCGACAAGGTGGTGGTGGCACTGGCACCAAGGGGTTGGGAAGCCTGGAACTTGTCCGGGCGTCCGCGCCGCCGCAGGCAAGGAGCAGATGACCGTGCGCGTGTCGTGGCTCAGCAGCCCGGTGCCGGACGGCGCGAGGAGGAGACGTGTACGGCCTGTTCGTTTAGCAGGATTATGTGCTGTTCTAACAGGATTATGTACTGCTAGCTGATTTCAGCTGATTTCTTGTGAGAGAAAAATACTGTTCTGGCTGGATTTAAGCCGGCTGAAAAGCCAAACTATGAGGCTAAGGTGGTGGACGAGACGGCCGTGGTGAACGTGTACGACCTGACCATGGATGACGTGTCCACGGCGGGCGTCTTCTATGAAGACGTTGTCGTACGCATTGTTGGCGACGACACCGACACGGAAGCAGCAGCAGCGGATGCCGACGGCGGCGATCTTTCATGGTTCGGTCGCGTTATCACTCCATCTCAAGTTATGGTAAAGTTAAAGACATTCCAAAAATCTTACAGAATTAAAGTAATTTTTTTCAGACCACATCATTACGTGTATTTCATTAAGCAGAAGAGTTTGTTACATGATCCCAAAACATGGTAACAACAAGGTTATCAAGCACCCTACACTCTCCTAGATCCCGAACCCGAACCAGAAGATTACATGATAACCGGTTTTAGCTCCTGAGAACCCAAGGACTTTCAATGGAAATTACATCTTGCATCATTAGACTTGATACTATGATTCGACGTATGTTATTTCAACTCGTACAAGCATGGGTCATGATTTAAGGTCACGGACGAGACAACAAATCAATTAGGACTCTTATCTCTAATTCATCATGTATTACTAATATAATCTTAGTAAAATTGGCTATATTGCTCTTGTATTCTAGAGTGTGGAGGGACACACGCACTACTCTTTGTAAAAACAACTAGAAAATACCACCATTCATGCAGGTACCAACAATTAACACAGCGATATTCTTCCCATTCTCATATAGGGCATTAAATGCTTTGTGGACACATCAACAACACTGGACCCAACAACAATCTGCCAAGGGGCGTGGGAATATGTATCTACTTCCAAAATTTGCATTGTAACAATATATACATCAATGCAGTGGTCTCACAATCTACCTCAGTAATCATGGCGGAGACAACAGCGATAGCTACTGCAGCTATGGTAGCTTCAGCTCTCAACATCAACACTCTTTCATTCCTGACTGACAATAGTCAGCTGCTCAAGTTTATAGAATCTGAGCATCATGACAACCCGCCAGTTTGGAGGATGAAACTCTACTCCCAAGAATTCTTAAATTGCAGGTCCAATGCGCTATTCAACATCTACAAGATCAACAGGTCCTTCAACTCCATTGCAGATGCTCTAGCCAGGCAGGCGGCTGAGACTCACTCTCACTATACCCACCCCCCTAGATAGCTTGTACACATTATGAACATGGATCGCAGTGCCCACTTTTTATGGCACTGAACTCTTGTAACCTTCTCAATGTAAGGTTTCTTGCAGCGCTATGCGTAAAATCAATAAAACTCGCCCTTGTAAAAAAAACTAGAAATCTTATGGCTCGGAGAGTGGATGAACACAAGGATAGAGAGATAGAGAGTGTGCGCGATGGATCAAACATTTGAAGGAAGAAATTTTGATTCTTTAATAATAATAATAATATATATATATATATGATAGAGGAGATATGGATGAAGGGTGTGGATGTCACTCTTTTGCTCCTTATAGTAGTAGAGGTTCGTCTCATTAAATAATACTTCCGCGGATAATTACTTTTTTAATATATCAATTATATCATAATCACAAGCACATAACTTTCAATATAAATCTAAGAGCATCTCCACAACAAGGGATGATCTCAATTTTGGGTGCCAAAGCAAACCTTAATTCAACAAATCCCCTTAATTTCAATCCCTAATTTATGAATCTCTTCTCTCTAACATTACCACTTCTTTAATAATGATGAAACACATGGACACAAAAAATCTCATCTTCTAGGGGTATGTAGGGAGCTTCTAATTTTTTTTCTATAAAAAATTTTCATCACACCAACTCCTCTTACACGTCTTTTTTTCATCCCGACTCCCTAAACCATGCCTTTACCAAGGCTAAGCCTACTCCTCCCCCATCGAGCCCCCCTCATAGCAAGCCCCTCGTCGTGCCTCCTCCCTAGTGAGCCCCTCGTCATGCCTTATCACTAATAAGTAGGCCCTAAAAATTAGGGGTGTTTCATTTAGGGGGTAACTCTTAAAAGTAGGAGAAACCCTCAAATTATACAAGCTTGGCTAAGAATATCACTAGTAGCTCCTCTGTCCCTAATCCAACTACCATATTTGGAGAGTTGGCTCAAAAAAACTTACTCTAGCGGTTCTCCCATCCCATCCCCATTAATTGGTGATCAGAAAAGGCACCCCAATTGTGACGGAATCCCTTATTCATACAAGATCAAGTACGGCTTTCACCGCTAATGCGTTATCAAGCTCATACAATCACCTATATGAACTCGGAAGTCCGCCGAGTGTCCCGAAAGACCTCGGTAAATCACGTTACAACCCAGATCGCGAGATTAAGTAATACATATCAAATACACAGAGTTTTGCAGCGGAAATATCTTTTCAAAAGAGTTTACAAATAAGTTTGCTTTTGAAATGATTAAATAACATAAGTTGAAATACATTGCTAGCTTTAAAATGACATCCTCCAACAAAACAATAAGGATAAGAAGTTACTATAGAGTCGTCGTGCCCACCGGTAGTTAGTTACATCAGCCCTTGCAGGAAAGACCTTCACCTGCAACAAGGGTTAACAAACCCTGAGTACGGGAGTACTCAACAAGACTTACCCGGCTAGATTTATCTTTAGTGGACAAAAGATATGTAGGTTAAGTGGGAATCAAGGTAAGTTTGCTAGTATCAATGTTTTTGCATAAATGAGCTTTGTGTAAAGCATTTGAAATTGTTTCATTTCCAATAAATTGTTACCAAGTACCAATCGCAGTTCTGATCGATAACGTGGTAACAACCATAACCATCAAAAACACCCAAGTCTCTCGTTCAAGTTTCATTAACTACGTTGAGGAAAAGTGAGTTGAGTCTCCATAATCGAGGAGCACGACGATTCGAATCGATTAAGCCCAGCTGGGGATTCCTTATCACACGACATATGTATCCCTAAAGATCACATATGTCAACCTTATGTAGCACCTCAAGTGTTAAGCAAAAATTAAACTATTCTTAATTAAACCTAAAACATGCATCACATGAAGCATTCATGCATAGCATCATCATTTCATGTGATATTTACTCTTGCTTGATTCTTGTTTGATTAATATGTTTAACCTTGAATCATCATGCTATTGCAAATTAGAGTTTAAATGCTTTAATTGTGGTATGAAAATATGTTTAAACCCTGAAATTTGAATTGATTTAGCTATAACTAAATAATAATTCCTTATGCTTGAAATTGAGTTTGATTTTCTAGTTTAAAAAGTAAACCGAATTTGACTCTATTGTTTAAGGCAATTTTGTACAGTTTAAAATTCTGAGCAACTTTGGTATTTGCACCAAATCCTGAAAATCAGTTTAAAATTGTAAAAATTCGTTTTGAATCAAATTTGGAAAATTAAACAGAAAAAAAATAAAAATGAAAAGCCTTACCTGGAGAAGTGGGCCGGCGCCCCACTTTCGGCCCACTGGCCGAAGCCAGCCCGCAGCCGCAGCCCCGCCCGCGCGCCGAGCGCGAAACCGCGCCGCGCCGCACCGACCGGCCGAGCGCGTCAGACATCGGCTGCCACGCGGCCGTCGACGTACGGACCGGCCGGGGCGGTGCCGTCCCGACCAGCGCCTCTACCTCCCCTATGTCCCCCGCTCTCGCCCTCGCTCTCTCACTCTTGCTCTCTCGCCTAACCCTAGCAGCAGCAGCAGCGCAGCGCACTGCGCACCACCGTCGCCCCAAGCGCCGGCAGCCGCGCCGTTCCTGCCCAACCGCACCACGACGTCGACCTCCGTGCTTGCGTTAGCTCCGCCACGCCAACCAGTCTCTGCGACGCCGCTCAGCTGCCTCGGTAAGGCCTCGAACGGCGTCAATCGTGCGTCGCCGCGCCGCGGTTGCCGCGTCCTGCTCCGAGCGCCGCGCGCCGTTCCGCGCTGCCTCTCCCTCCCCTGACCTCGTTCGAGGCTCGGCGTGCTCTGCCATCGCGCCGCGGATGCCGACCGTAGCTCCGCGCGCCGTGCCGCAGCCGCAGCCGCTCTGCAGCCGCGAACCACAGCTGCCGTGCCGCCATGGCTGGCGAGGAGCCCGACCCGAGCATGCGCTCGCCTATCCGAGGCCGCCATCGGTTCCGCCTTGCGAAGGCGAAGCCGATAAGGGTGACCCCGTCGCCGGAGACCTCGCCGGCGACGAGCAGCACCGCCGCCGTGTGCGTCTGTGTGTGTGCGTGTGTGGCGGACGCGTGGGTCCGAGGCCCCACCTGTCGGCCATTGTGGCGTGTACCTGTGTGTGTTCCCGGGTGCGCGTAGCGTTTTAGGGTTTAATCCGAAAAGAAAATGATTTCCTTTATTTCGGTTGAATCTTGTAAAATACATATCAAAATCATAGAAAAATGCTAAAAATGCCAAACTAGTTTTGTTAGGTTTCTTTTGTCCAAATCTACAGTTTCGTGTGTTTTGCATGATTTATTGTATAAGTTTTCTGTGTAGATTTATTTAATCTTGTTTAAGGCTGAAACTTGGGAAATGCATAATTAATTATTTATAGCTCTGAAAAATGTGAAAGTTGTTTTGTTAGGTTTCTATAGCAGAGATCTATCTATGAAAAATATGAAATATCCTATGTTTTGTTTAGCAAATCTGTGTAGGGTTTAAAATGTGATAAATAACTAGGTTAATGAATTTTAATAATTGTTTTATGCAATATAAATATTTGATACTTTTTCTGTGGTATTTAGTAGTATTAAATAAAAATGCATGCTGAACTGTTTGATGCTTTTCATAGTACAACTTTATTTGCAAGTGTTATCTTATCCATGTTTAGGAGATCTTATTTAGTTAACCTTTCTTGCTTAGTTGGTTAATTATGGTACTCAACTTACACCTCTGTTATGTGTGCTGGAAATTATTAAGTGTTACCTATAGCACTTCGCATACATATCATCTCATCATGTTCTCATTGCATCATATGCGCTTATATGTGCTCGCATCGCATCATATAGGATCGCAGGACGAGAACCCGGAGAACGTGAATCAGGAGCAAGCAACTCAGGAGGTGCAACTCGAGGATCCCGGTGAGGAGGACCAGCTGCCGGAGTGCCCGAACCACATCGCCAGCATCTTTGAGCAAGGCAAGCCCCGGAGCATTCTCCCAGTTTGCAAAAGTCTAACATTTAATATTCCTGCTTTATTGATGCATTAAGTATAGGAGTTGAGTGCAACCGTTGATGCATACTACCTTGTTATCCTATCTATACCTTTGCCTTGTTACCTAAAGTTTGATCGTGGAAGTCAAGCTTAGTTGGCTTAGTTTGGTAGAAGTCGGGTGATTTCATTACCCGCGAGATATAGGATATATTCTCATCACATGATATGGGTTATCTTGGAATGATAGCCGGAATGGGTAGTGGAACTAAGATCGGTGGGAAACTCCCTATACTTTGGATGGGGGTGACTCGACCGTGTCAACTAAGGACTGTCCGTGTTGTCTTCCCTCTGGTCATGTTGAACGCATGCCCTGCACTTAAATGGAAGGATAACTCGTTCCGACCGTGAAGCCGGTACTTTATTCGGGCCGGGTTTGGATGGCGACGCATCGTGTTGGTGCGAGGCGGGGTTCGGACATAGGGGCACAATCTAAGACCTTCACAGCTGCTGGCTTTCCGGCGACCCCTGGGTGTCAATGGTCCCTGTTCATCCCGCGACTTTACCCGAGTAGTGTCTTCGGTGACCTATAACTCATGTGGCTTGTGAGTGGGGTTTGTGTAGGGAATAACCCCTCAGCTGAGTAGGAATCCGATTCAAATCGCCATCGCTCCTAGTTAGAGAGCACTTGATTAGGGCAATGACAACATTTACACGACTATGAAACTAATGTTGGTGATCCGGTTCATGGAAAGCTTAGAATGATGATGGGAACTCTTGTATGTTTAAATCCAACATGTCTGGCATAGACTAGTGGCTAATGTAGATGACAGGTAATATTACTAAAAGCTTGCTACTATATCTTTACTAAAACTTGAAAGGTTAGTCGCATGCTTTTCCGCAAAAGAGTCAGCTAAACCACCATAAGCCTTCATCCTCCTTAGAGTCTTTATTTTCATTTATGATGGTTAAGTCTCGCTGAGTACCCTCTTGTACTCAGGGTTTTATCCCATGTTGTTTTGCAAATGGTCAACTCCTGCATGGTTATTGTGTTAACTGTCTCTACCTCATTGGGGATGACTTCTAGACCATGGGCTTGGTCACTTCCAGACTCTTCTTTTGTTGTTGTGGGATATGTCCCTGGTCTCGCACTCTATTAAGAACTACTTTGGAGATTATCGTGTTAAAAGACTTCCGCTTCTATTTCAATTCGAACTATGGTTTGTAATAACTGTTAAGTCTTCGCACTCCGATACTATTTTGTTATGTTGAACTTTATATCGTGTGAATGGTGCTACTGAACTATCTCGATCTTGGCTGTATTGTGGAAATATTTGAAATCCTTCGAGATTTCACGGACTACCGGGATTATATGGACTCAAGTGCTCTTAAGTGGCAGTTAATTCGGCTACTTTAGTACTTGATATCTTATAGTTCGGACGATTCTTTCTTCTCACAGAAATGTCCTTGTAACAGATGGCAACCAACACCCGTGGCAACAATAATCGTACCCGTGTTCCACCCGCAACTGCCTCCGCAAGTGCTCCTGGTGGTGGAGACAATACCATGGGTGAAAACGCTAGTGACAACCATGAGCAAGCACCACCACCACCACCTCCAATGTCCGCTGAAATGTTCATGAATGCTATGCTTGGTAGTCAGTGGAACACCGAGGAAGCACAGAGGAATGTGGAGGAGCTACTCCGCAACATAGCTCAAGGGCTTGGCGGAAATGTCCGCCAACCCGCAGAGGATGCTAACAGGTACAACCAGTTCAAGGAATTCCAACAGACTAATCCACCGGTCTTCAAGGATGCAGTGGAGCCCTTGGATGCTGAGGAATGGATTGGCACGATTGAGGAAAAGTTTTGTCTTCTGAGGTTGACAGAGACTCTGAAGGTGGAGTATGCAGCACATCAGCTACAGGGTCCTGCAGGGACTTGGTGGAGGCATTTCCTTATCACCTTCCCTGCCAATGCTCCTATTACCTGGGACATGTTCACCACTGCTTTCCGCAACAACTGCATACCACCAGGTTTGACAGCTCTCAAGGTTGAGGAGTTTATGACTCTTTCCTAGGGCACTAAGAGCATGAAGGAGTACCTTCACCAGTTCACCAACTTATCACGCTACTGCCCAAAGTTTGTGGACTCTGATGTTAAGAAGATCGCTAGCTTCAAGAGGGGACTGAACCCCGAGATGAAAAGGTTCTTGGGCACTAATAGCAAGTCAACCTTCCATGCTTTTATCAGTGACTGCCTAACGCAGGAGAGCAACAATCAGTGCTTTGCTGCAGCTGAAAGCAAGAAGAGGGCCTTTTCCTCTGGTCCGTCACAGCCTCGGGAACCCATGGGTGGGCGACCTCCTTATCGTCCCCCAATGTCTGGTGCTAGGTTCAGGCTGCCTCAGAGGAGGAACCCCGAGAACCAGTTCCCTAGGAACCAGCAGATGAACTTCAAGGCTCCTTTACAAGCTAACAGTGCACCTGCAAAGGCTGGCCATGCAGGAAAGGGCAATAACAACAACAATAGTGTTGGCAGCTATGTCAAGGGTCCGTGCTTTAATTGTGGCCAGGAAGGGCATTTCTCCAGGACTTTCCCTCTTCCCCAATGGAAAAGGCAGAACACCTACCCCGCTCGTGTGCATCACACCACCATGGATGAGGTCCCTGAGGGAGAACCGGTGACAGTTGGTAAGTTTTCTATAAACTAGCACCCTACAATTGTGTTATTTAATTCTGGTTCATCGCATTCTTTCATGAGTCAAGCTTTTGCACATAAATATGAGTTTAAAATGGATGAGTTGGGGTATGCTTATCGGATCAGCTTGGCAGGGGCTGATACGTTGACTAACCGTGTGGTACGATGAGCAATCCTTAACTTGGGGGTTAAGAAATACCAAATGGACTTGGTAGTTATGCCTGGTCTAGTTTTAGATGTGATTTTGGGAATGAATTGGATGAAACAGTGGAATGTGGTGATCGATACATCTAAGAGAGTAATAACCCTTAAGGATCCAACGGGAACAAGTAGTTTCTAGTTACCCATCCCACGTCAGTCTGATCTGTTAAGCTTGTCTTGTGCTACACATGTTACTTCTCTCCAAGACATACCTGTAGTATGTGAGTTCCCAGATGTGTTTCCTGAGGATTTACCGGGTCTTCCCCCTGATAGGGATGTTGAGTTCGCCATAGAGCTCGCGCCCGGCACAACACCGATATCAAGGAGACCATATCAGATGCCTCCTAATGAGTTAGCAGAACTAAAGAAACAATTGCAAGATCTGTTAAAGAAAGGCTTAATTCAACCCAGTATCTCTGAATGGGGTTGTCCAGCACTTTTCGTAAAGAAGAAGAAGGATAATTCCTTACGGATGTGCGTGGACTACAGACCTCTCAATGCAGTAACAATAAATAATAAGTATCCTTTGCCCAGGATTGATATCCTCTTCGACCAGTTAGCCAAAGCTAGAGTGTTCTCTAAAATCGACTTAAGGTCAGGCTATCACCAGATAAAAATTAGGCCAAAGGATATCCCGAAAATGGCTTTCTCTACCAGATATGGATTGTTTGAGTATCTAGTCATGTCTTTTGGGTTGACCAATGACCCAACGCATTTCATGCAGTTAATGAATTTAGTGTTCATGCCAGAGCTAGACAAGTTTGTTATCGTGTTCATAGATGATATTCTGGTATATTCAGAAAATGAACAAGACCATGAGAAACATCTTCGAGTGGTTTTGCAAAGCTTGAGAGATCACACCATGTATGCCAAGTTCAGTAAGTGTGAGTTTTGGCTTAAGGAAGTCCCTTTTCTCGGTCATATTCTCTCAGAGAAAGGCATATCAGTTGACCCAAGCAAGGTAAAGGAAGTAATGGAATGGAAGGCGCCAACCACAGTTGGCGAGATCCACAGTTTTCTAGGTCTGGCAGGTTACTATCGACGGTTCATTCCGGACTTTTCTAAGATAGCCAAACCTATGAAAACCTTGTTACAGAAGGAAAAGAAGTTTGCTTGGACCGAGGTGTGTGAGACAACTTTCCGTACCCTGCGGAAGTTGTTGACCACTGCCCCTGTTCTAGCACAACCTAATATAGAGGAACTTTTTTATGTGTTTTGTGATGCTTACAAGAACGGTTTGGGTGTGTCCTGATGCAGAATGGTAAGGTTATCGCTTATGCCTCACGCCAGTTAAAGAAACATGAAGTCAACTATCCAACTCATGACCTTGAGTTAGCAGCAGTGGTTCATGCCTTGAAATTATGGCGTCATTATCTTCTTGGAAATCTGTGCAACATGTACACTGATCATAAAAGCTTAAAGTATATCTTTACAGAGTCAGACTTGAACATGAGGCAAAGGAGATGGTTGGAGTTGATAAAGGATTATGATTTACAGATACACTACCATCTAGGCAAGGCAAATGTGGTTGCAGATGCCTTAAGCAGGAAGTCACATTGTAATGTGCTTCAAGGTTTTGAAACAAGTGAGAACAAGCTAATTCACCCGGAAGTGATGATGAGCATAGAAGTTAAATGTCTCTTGAAGGATCAGATTATAGAGAAACAAAAAACAGACAAGGGTCTATTCTACCTAAAGGAAAGAATGAAAAAGGAAGAAATTCCGCACTTTCAGATTGATGAGCAAGGAGTGTTGTGGTTTGACGATCGTCTGGTCGTGCCTAAAGACCACGATCTCCGTAATAAGATAATGGACAAGGCACATAAGTCCAAGTTATCGATTCATCCTGGAAGTAGTAAGATGTACAAGGACTTGAGAAGTCATTTTTGGTGGACTAAGATGAAAAAGGAAGTAGCAGCTTATGTGGCTAGATGCGACACCTGTTGTAGAGTCAAAGCTATCCACATGAGACCTGTAGGTTTGTTGAATCTGTTATCTATGCCAGATTGGAAATGGGATGACATAATTATGGATTTTATCACCGGTCTACCTCTAACCAAGAAAGGCCATGATTCTATATGGGTAATTGTGGATCGCTTAACAAAGTCAGCTCACTTCTTACCGATCCACAGTACGCACCATGCTCCAGATTGTGCAGAGAAATACTTATCAGAGATTGTCAAGTTCCATGGCATACCAAAGACTATCGTGTCCGACAGAGGTCCGCAGTTTACAACTCACTTTTGGGAACGTATGCAGGAAAGTTTGGGAACAAAGTTGATCCATAGTACAGCTTATCACCCTCAAACCTCAGGACAAACAGAACGGTTAAACCAGACTTTGGAAGATATGTTGAGAGCTTGTGTGTTGTCTTCCAAAGGTTCGTGGGAATCATGGTTACCTCTAGCAGAGTTTGCATATAATAATAGCTATCAAGAAAGCATCAAAATGGCACCTTTTGAGGTTTTGTATGGTCGCAAGTGCAGAACACCCTTGAATTGGGTTGAACCTGGTGAAAGAAGGTTTTATGGTACTGATTTTGTAAGTGAAGCAGAAAGCAAAATCAAAATGATCCAACAACATATGGTTGTAGCGCAATCAAGGCAGAAAAGTTATGCGGATAAGCGGAGAAGACCGCTTGAGTTTGAAGTCAGGGACTATGTTTACCTCAAGGTCAGTCCTATGAAGAGGGTAAAGCGTTTTGGGAGCAAGAAGTTATCTCCTTGTTATGTTGGTCCTTATGAGATCATTGAAAAGAAAGGTCCAGTTGCTTATGAGTTGCGGTTACCAGAAAGCATGAGTTCGATCTTCCCTGTATTCCATGTGTCTCAACTTAAAAAGTGCTTAAGGGTACCAGAGGAAGGACTAAGGAGTCCAGGAATCACGCTTAAGCCAAACTTGACCTACAAAGAGCAGCCAGTAAAAGTTTTGGATACAAAGGATCGGGAAACAAGAAGACGAGTGGTAAGAACCTACAAGGTTTAGTGGGATCACCATGATGAGAGAGATGCTACTTGGGAAACAGCGGAGTATCTCAGGAGGGCTTACAAAGACTTCTATGATGAATGGTTCGTAACTCAAATCTCGGGATGATATTTCTTTAAGGGGGCAAGGGCTGTAACACCTCAAGTGTTAAGCAAAAAATAAACTATTCTTAATTAAACCTAAAGCATGCATCACATGAAGCATTCATGCATAGCATCATCATTTCATGTGATATTTACTCTTGCTTGATTCTTGTTTGATTAATATGTTTAACCTTGAATCATCATGCTATTGCAAATTAGAGTTTAAATCCTTTAATTGTGGTATGAAAATATGTTTAAACCCTGAAATTTGAATTGATTTAGCTATAACTAAATAATAATTCCTTATGCTTGAAATTGAGTTTGATTTTCTAGTTTAAAAAGTAAACTGAATTTGACTCTATTGTTTAAGGCAATTTTGTACAGTTTAAAATTCTGAGCAACTTTGGTTTTTGCACCAAATCCTAAAAATCATTTTAAAATTGTCAAAATTAGTTTTGAATTAAATTTGGAAAATTAAAATAGAAAAAAAAATGAAAAGCCTTACCTGGCGAAGTGGGCCGGCGCCCCACTTTCGGCCCACTGGCCGAAGCCAGCCCGCAGCCGCAGCCCCGCTCCCGAGCGCCGAGCGCGAAACCGCGCCATGCCGCGCCGACCGGTCGAGCGCATCAGGCATCGCCTGCCACGCGGCCGTCGACGTACGGACCGGCCACGGCGGTGCCGTCCCGACCAGCGCCTCTACCTCCCCTCTGTCCCCCGCTCTCACCCTCGCTCTCTCACTCTCGCTCTCTCGCCTAACCCTAGCAGCAGCATCATCATCATCATCGCAGCGCAACGCAGCGCACTGCGCGCCGCCGTCGCCCCCAGCGCCGGCAGCCGTTCCCGTTCCCGCCGTTCAGCGCCGTCGACCTCCGTGCTTGTGTCAGCTCCACCACACCATCCCGCCTCTGCGACGCCGCTCAACTGCCTCGGTAACGCCTCGACCGGCGTCAATCGTGCGCCGCCGCGCCGCGGTTGCCGCGTCTTGCTCCGAGCGCCGCGCGCCGTTCCGCGCCGCCTCTCCCTCCCCTGACCTCGTTCGAGGCTCGGCGTGCTCCGCCGTCGCGCCACGGATGTCGACCATAGCTCCGTGCGCAGTGCCGCAGCTGCTCTGCCGCCGCGAACCACTTCTGCCGTGCCGCCATGGCCGGCGAGGAGCCCGACCCGAGCATGCGCTCGCCTATCCAAGGCCGCCATCGGTTCCGCCTTGCGAAGGCGAAGCCGACAAGGGTGACCCCATCGCCGGAGACCTCGCCGGCGACGAGCAGCACGCCGCCGTGTGCGTCTGTGTGTGCGTGCGTGTGTGGCGGACGCGTGGGCCCGAGGCCCCACCTGTCGGCCACTGCGGCGTGTACCTGTGTGTGTTCCCGGGTGCGCGTAGCGTTTTAGGGTTTAATCTGAAAAGAAAATGATTTCCTTTATTTTGGTTGAATCTTGTAAAATGCATATCAAATCACATAAAAATGCTAAAATGTCAAACTAGTTTTGTTCGGTTTCTTTTGTCCAGACCTACAGTTTGGTGTGGTTTGCATGATTTATTGTATAAGTTTTCTTTATAGATTTATTTAATCTTGTTTAGGGCTGAAACTTGGGAAATGCATAATTAATTATTTATAGCTCTGAAAAATGTGAAACTTGTTTTGTTAGGTTTCTGTAGCAGAGATCTATCTATGAAAAATATGAAATACCCTATGTTCTGTTTAGCAAATCTGTGTAGGGTTTAAAATGTGATAAATAACTAGGTTAATGAATTTTAATAATTGTTTTATGCAATATAAATATTTGATACATTTTTTCTGAGGTATCCTAGTATTTAGTAGTATTAAATAAAAATACATGCTGAACTGTTTGATGCTTTTCATAGTACAACTTTATTTGCATGTGTTATCTTATCCATGTTTCGGAGAGGTTAACCTTGCTTGCTTAGTTGGTTAATTATGGTACTCAACTTACACCTATGTTATGTGTGCTGGAAATTATTAAGTGTTACCTGCAGCACTTTGCATACATATCATCTCATCATGTTCTCATTGCATCATATGCGCTTATATGTGCTCGCATCGCATCATATTATTTCCACGTAGGCGCGAGTGCCAGACAATCAGTTTTCCCTAGGAACCAAAGTTTCTAGGAAAAGTTTATTTCCCTAGGAATTTCATCCAAAACCGTAGGACACAATGCCTTTCCCGTTGAATTGGTCCCTACGACACTTTCCCTACCAAAATTCCTAGGGAAAATGTTTCCCTACCGTTTTCTTTGTATTTCCCTAGGGTTTCAACTCTAGGGAAATCGGTTGATTCTAGTAGTGAAAAGAAATATTTTTCAAAACACAAGGAAGGGTTTAAATGCACCGGGGCTTGCCTGGGTAACAACACTAGATTAGAGTTGTTAGATGTCGTCCGCTTGACGAAGAGCTCTGATTGGCATTGGAATTCCAAGATATATCCATCTTCTGGATCCACTCATTAAGATAGTCTTCGAGTGAAATCCCCAAATTCTCGTCTTCAGGTGAAAACCATTAATCACCTTCTTCTAAACCACTTCATCAAACTCCGTCTTCCGGTTTGACATAACCACGTATGCATCTGTTGTACCTTAATGAGATGCAAAGATGCATGCGTATGAATGCGAAGAACAGTAGATATGATGCTTAACAATCATGGTATGACAAGGTAACATACAAGATACACTAATTTATCACACACAATCACTCAAGACAAAATAAGATTATGCAAGACTCAGACACCTTTAGAAGTTATTTAATGTTTATGTCTGTGACCTATTCTTCAAAGGTCACTTTCTTTACATCTTCAGGAAGAAACTTGATTATCCCTATCTGATGCAGAGACCACCAGACAAGTTATGTGGAGAAGCGCACATGAAGATATCACTTCGATGTTGTTCCATAATGGATCATGACTAGCAATCTCAATACCAGCGCGTGCCGAGCAACACAACCTTGTGTATGCATCCACAAGAGGCTCTCGGTTTCGTCGCGGCACCGTAGAGTCTAATCACAACACCATCACCAAACACACCACCAAAGTGAAATTTCAAGTGACACCGACTTAGTTGATTAAGGTGTAACAAAGATTAGTTAAGCCTTGAGTACAACTTTCCTTCACGGTCCAGTTGTATACTTAAGACTTAATTAAGGGTTAAAGTTTAATTAACTTAAACTAATCAAGTTAATAATTATGTCCAAAAGCACTGAGCAGGTTTATGTTTTATCTACCTCAAGCAAGTTCAAAGTCATCAAAGTTAATGACTTTGATTAGCAATCAACCTTAAAAGTCACCCAAAGCAAGGTAATTAAGGTTTCCTAATTAATTAAAAGTCAAGTTAATAATTATATGTAAAAGCACTAAGTAAAGTATTACAAGATCACTCATCAAATAAGTCCAAAGTCATAGGGGTTAATGACTTTTATTAACAAACAACCCCAAAACATCACTCAAAGCCTAGTGTTAGGGTTTTCTAAGTAATTAATACTTTAATTAGAGCTCTTATTATTTATTAATTAATTTAATATCTTAAGATTAAACTTTATCCAAATAAGCTCACAATTTTAATATAGAATCTACTTCATGATAAGCATGTAGCAAAATGAATTCCATAGTTATAACATTTATGGAAAAACACTTATCATTTAACACTTTAATTATAACCTTTATTAATTACTCAAGCAACAATTAATAAAACTTAAACAAAGAATTATTTGCCAAACGACACCATGATTATGCCCTAAGGTCATCAATCAAACCAAAAGTTCACACCAAACCCTAAGGTTAACACTAATTACATAACTAATAACTCCATTTAATTAATTAAGTAAGCATTTATTTATTAATTAAACTAATATGTCAAAATTCAACTTTATTTAAATGAGTTAAAACTTTCCATATAGATTCATATTCACTCAAACAGATAGAAAAATTAATTTTATAATTTTTGGAGCCATATTTTATTTATTAAAAATCATGGAAGAGGCATTTTTCAATTAAATGGAGCATTGTTATAGCAAGCAAAATGCACTGAACATGACAAAGTTGTATTTTTGCAATTTTCTACATACATCAAAGAGCCTTCACAAATTATTTCAAAAATTATAGAGCTCCTCAGAAATTCAAGGAAAATAAACAAGTTTCAGCACTGTTTGCATTAAAATAAATGGAAAAAGAACAGAGCTGGAGCCACGGACAGGGTGGAACCCACCTGTCATTGACCCCAAACACGACGGCGACCACTGCAGGCCGCGCAGCTCGCCGGCGATGACCGGATTCGCCCAACTAAGATCACGGTCACCTTCCCAGAGACAAATTGCATCTAACAAGCTATTTAACAGAAACTTCCGAGCTCCAGAAACGACCCGCCAGCGGTCATGACGGACGCCGGAGCTCGGGCGAGCATGAACCGGCCGTTGCAGCGCCTTGCCGGCCAAACTGAGCAAAGCAACATGAACAGCGACTCCATGCGATGCTAGCTCACCCACTAATTGGACCAAAGCGACTCAGAAGTAACCGAGCAGCGGATGCCGACGACGCGGCGGCAGCAAGCACGTCGGAGCACCGTGGCTAGGCCACGACAGAGCGATTCACGAACAACCGATAAGGAAGTAAGGATCAGGAGCTCACAGTGGTGCTGATGCGCACGCTATTTTGGGCTGGGAAGGCTCGGAGGATGCCCAGCGACGATGACAGAGACGGCAGCGGACGGTGAGAGCTCGGCAGAGCTTGTTCTTGGTTCACGTGACGGCGGATCGGAGACCTCGGATCACCGGAGTTGGAGAAGAAACTGTCGTACCGAGCGATTCCGAGCGCCAAGGATTCAACGGTGTGGCTTGAGAGGTGCGCATGGAGGTTGCGAGCTTGTTTCGATTACTGGATGAGCATGGGAGTGAGCGAGGCGAGCGGTAGAGCTCGACGCAGCGGGAGCAGAGCGGCGGCGGCGGAACAGGGGAGGTTCGGAGCTCGGGGATAAGGCCAATCCCTTATAAAGGAAGAGCTCCAAAACGGCTTGATCGATGCGTGGAGATAAGCTCGACACGCTGGTACGCTCGGTGGCGCGCGAGAAGCCTCCAGCCGGCCAGCGCGACGCCGGGAAGCGGCGGCGGCGGAGGTGCACTCCCCCTGGTACTGTTCGTGAATTACCAGATTGCCTCTGCGGTCTAAAAGCCAAATTACTCTCAAATTTTGAACTGAACTCAAAAATCTCCAAATATGAAAGTTGCTCAACTTTTCAGATGCTACAACTTTCATAAAAGAAGCATTTTCAAACTCTGCTTAAATTTTAAAATCCACTTTTAAATTTTTAAAAAAAACTTCAAAATAATTTTCCCCCTTTTAAAATACTACCTCCGTCCCTAAAAGAATGCAATTATGGAACCGTGCCGGTCAAAATAGCTTATGTTTGACCAACTTCATATTAAATACTATTAATATTTATGTCTCTAAATAATTTTATTATGAAAATATATTCTATAACTAATCTAATGATACTAGTTTCATATTACGAATCTTAGTACTTTTTTATATAAATTTAGTCAAAGTTTAAGTTGTTTGACTTCTCAAAAAGCGAGAATTCCATTCTTTTGGAGACGGAGGTAGTACTCCACATTTTTGAATAAAACTTGAAAAACTCCAAAAACAACTTTTACTTGAATTGAAGAGCTCTACAACTTTGCTTATAAAAGTTTTGTCAAATTCTTTTTAATTTTTGAAAAGCATATTTGAATTTGAATTTAAACTTGAAAATCAATCACTCTTTTTGCAATTACTTTAAAAACTTGCATACAAGTTGAAAAACTTTAAACATAGCTTTTGCTTGTTTTCAAAAGATCTACAAAAAAACTAATACACTCAAGGTCCAATTCTCATCGGTTTTTAAATTTCATGTATAGGTCATATTTTTAACCCTCTTAATTAGGGTTTTTGAAAAGGATTTTTCAACATTTACATTATTGAACTTAAACACTTTTCATAAAGAAATTTAACACTCTAGCATTCCTATGCTCACTCAAGAAAACTCTTTTTAGTTATAAGCATCACATAATGATCAAGCATACAAAGGAATAATTAACATAAATCAATAAATCTATTTTAATTGAATGCATATCAAGGTGATCAATCACATGTATGCCATGCTTATGCATATGATGTTTTGTCATTTTTAATATTTAAACACCAGGGGTGTTACACCAATGTCCCCAAATAGAAGGGGAGATGCAACTCCCCCAAAAGCTCACTCGCGTCCCAATTGCCGGAATTTCCTTCCACACTTACTCGAAAGTTGCATCTCCCACGAGATGCGTCTACTCCGGTGTCCAGCAGTTGACGAGAAAAGGACTGTTAAAAGGAGTGACACAAAGATGCACGAGGATGGATCTGGCGACCAGTGGCACAATAATGGAGGTGGTCAACCTCACGTCGATTTTCTGCTCAAGCTCACGTCGGTGAACGGTGGAGGCGCGGCTTCGTCGCAAGAGCTCGTAGGACCTTGTTGGTTGGATCCATGGCAGCAATTTGGGGTTCCATGACCGAGGCGGATGAGGTGAAGGAGCACGATGGTCGGGGGTGGACGGGGTGGAGGAGCTCCATGGACAGGGGCAGAAGGGTGGAGGAGTGCCATGGCTAGGGAGCAAACAAGGTAGAGGAGCACCATGGATGCAGCAGATGGGGCCATGGCCAGGGGAATGCGAGATCGATGGCCTAGGCGGGTGGAGGCTAGGAAAGAAGTTACGCTAACCGCTATTGTGGATAGAAAGGGAAAGAGAAAATAAAAAAAATGTAATATGATAGGTAGCCCAACAACTTTCCCAATAATGTAAAAGGTGATATTGAGCTATTCCCATTAGCTCTATCGAGAAGAATTGTATTGAGGAGCTGCTAGAGATACTCTAATAGCCTCGGTCAGCAAACACCAATATGGACGAGACAAAATTCTATGGAGGGAAAGATGTAGTTGCAATAATGGGTGCCTACCGATTGTACCTTCTCCAATGGAGTTGTTGGGCCTTGCGGCCCACCATGATCTACACCCATATCCGATTTTGAATGTTCATAAATTTATAGGATGAGGTGGGTGAAAAAAGAGAGGTATGCCCCATAAAAAATAAAAATTCCTTTAAATGCATATTTTTTTAGACAAGTTGTTGTATGCTTGATCTTTTGAGTTTGTCTAGTAATAATTTATCTTGGCTAAAAAAATGATTGTTGGACTTTCGCTTTTATTACCTCATGCATATAATCTAATGAGTTAAATGGTCCATTAACTTTTGGTGGTGTGTCATCTAGGCCCATCAACTTTTAAATTGCATTTTTGGGTCCATTAATTTTTGGTGGTGTGTCATCCAGGTCCATCAACTTTTAAACTGCATATTTGGATCCATTAACTATTGGTGGTGTGTCATCTAGGTCCATCAACTTTCAAATTACAATTTTTGGTCCCTAAACTTTTTAACGGGTTCACCGTAGATCCATACCCTTGCAATTAGTGAATAAATCTAACATGTCACACAAAATAAACTACAAATGTGTAAAATTCAATTCTTTCATATACATTGTTCCATATTATATTTCTTTTCTCCTCAACTCATCAGCATTTTATTGTTCTTTTTTTATTTAGTGGGTGTTTTCCTTTTTAATGTTTTTGTGTTTCCCTTCTATTTTGATTAATATTTATTAAATTATTTTCTATTTAAGTTATTTATTTATTTATATATATTCATAGCATATTATTATTTATTTTATATTTTCATTCTTTTTCTTCTTATTTATTTTGCTATGATTATTTAATTTTTTCATATTATAGAAATGAAATATAAGGGGAACTGAAAAACATTTAAAATAAAAAACTCACTAAATAAAAAAATACCAATCAAATGCTGAAGAGTGGAAAAGAAAATGAAATATAATATGGAACAATGCATAGGAAAGAACATTCGTACTCAATGTTTTTCGCTTATTTTGTGGGTCATGTCAGATCTATTCACTAATTGCAGGGGTATGGACCTATGCTGAACCACTTTAAAAGTTTAGGGACCTGTTGACACAAAAAAGCGTCAGGATTTGCGAACACCTCGGGCTATTACCCAAAGCTCGGTATTCCGGAGGCGTGCCAGTCGATTTGACCAATCAATCGACAAGGATGATAATTAGAACAAACTGAACGAGACGACAGCGATGCGCCCGGACGTCAAGGCTCAGATTGATCAAGGATAACTAGAGCAGAGCTGAACGAGGCAAACAGCGATGCGCCCGGAATGCCAAAGCTCAGAGGTACTCCCACGCAGAACTTGCAAGGATTTGACGGGGATCAAGATGATGCAACTCGCCGAAGCTTGAAGAACTTGTTGATAGCTATAACTAATGCAGAAAAAAGGTAAATTGCGATAAAAAATTAGAATAAGATAAAATTGGTTTGTTTTGAATTGGATTGATTGTTTTTATTCCATAGCCCTCGGGCACATATTTATACTCCCGCATGGAGAGTTGTACAAAGACACGACACATATCTTTCCTAAAACAAACTCCTACTTTAAAGGAAACTGACTCGCGCAGGAGCCGGATAACAATATTTATTTCCTAAACAAACACACCTATTTTAAAGGAAAAATAAACGACTCATATAAGAGTCAGACTCAAACTACTATAATAATACTGGTACAAAACACCAGTTTCCTTATTCTTCTCTTCGATGAAAACTTTTCATCGGCAGACCCCTTTAATCCGCTCCTTCCTTCCTTTTGACCACCGATAACCTTCTGCTGCCACCAAGCACTAAGTTACGCCCATCGGCATCGGCAACACTTTCCCGATCGGCAATCGGCAACATTTCCGATTAGCGACTTTGAATCATCCCTTATCGGCAATCGGCAACCACCCTTCATCGGCAATCGGCAATGACCCCTCATCGGCAATCGACAATGACTCTTCATCGGCCATCAGCTTCAGCAAGACTTCACCAATTAACCTTTGTCGGCAAAGATCATCCAGCCCCCATCGGCAACTCACTTGGTCTTCCCGCAACACTCTTCCATCGGCAATATCGGCTCAAAATTTTCCCGATGCCGATGAAGAATGGCCATTGACCAGTCAAGCCTCAGCCTATTTGACACGTGTCGAAAAACGGTGTCAACAGGAATGAAAAATGCAATGTGAAAGTTAATGGACCTGGATGGCACACCACCAATAGTGGGCGTAAAAATCAGTTTGAAAATTGATGGACCTGGATGACACACCACCAAAAGTTAATGGAACAAAAAATGCAATTTGAATGTTAGTGGACCTAGATGACACACTAGTAAAAATTAATAGACCTACGGTGCATTTAACTCTAATCTAATCTATCGTGAGCCTACTCAAACAGAGAGAATTCGCTCTAATTACTTAGCTTTGTTTTAGGTGGACCATTGTTGTAATTACTCACAATGAGTATGTAAATTTCTAGTTTATGAGTTGGTTAAGTTTCTTGTGGTGGAACCTGCACATCCAAGTTCAAGTACTCAACATGACATAGGTGCTCGTATTTTCAACTTGATATGTGTGTCGTATTTTCCTAGATTTATTCTAGAATTTAATGACGTTGTGCTTTTATTAGTAGACGATGTTTCCGTCGATAGCGAGACGTCTGTGATGACTTCGTCAATATCAAAATATGCTGGCATAGTCTTTGAGTGGTAGATGACGTTCCGTCGACATGCACAGTTACTTGTGTAATTGAAAAAGAAAATGACATAGGAATCGGGCCAACAAATTCGAATCGCACCAAATTTCTTTTGGCCCAATCCGTGAGTTTCTCCATTTTTCAACTGAGAAGAAAAGCACCCGTCACCTCCGCTTTTTAACGCCGGCCGCCTCGGCTTTCATTTCGCCTCTTGGTTGGTTTCTTTCTCCCCATCGTCTCTTCACTCTTCTCCCTTCTCACCTCGTGCTCGACGGTCGACGCCGCTAACCAAACAACCCAAATCCAAGCCAAGCGATCGTCGCCTAAAACCAAGGTAGCCGGACCGCAGGAAACCCGGCCGCTCTCCCCCGCCCGGGCTCGGCGGCTCCGCTGCAGGTGAGAATGTGCCGGAGCAAACCCTTCTTCCTCCTCCCCCAATTCCGTTGTCCCTTAGCAAAACCCTCGAATGCTAGCTTTGTTTTGGGGTTTTCTCCTCACCTTTTTTTTTCCTAAAAAAAAGAAAGAAAGAAAGAAATGTGGTTTGCCCACCGGCGGCTTGTCCAGCGGTGCGGCGTGGAATCGGCTGCAAAAGAAAAAAAAAACACGCATTTTGGGGTTTTCTTGGACCTTGTTATAAAAAATTATTTTTTTTCTTTTTCTTCTGTACCTCTGTTCTCGTTCATACTTTGATTCTTGGGTTCAGTCTCCCTTTTCCTGGGATGAATGGTCCTGCTCCTCAAAATCGATTTTGGTGTCGGTGGAAGAGGGTTTTACAGGTGACCAACACAGTTTTGGGGTTTTCTTGGACCTTGTTATTAAAAAAATCAATCAACGGGCAACCTCTGCTGAGTTAGTTTAAGCACGTGATTCTAAGGTGCTCTGGTTTCCTTGGTGCTCTGTTCCTGAAGTAACTGCTTTTGCAGGATATAAAACCCCAATCCCCGAGCTAGCCAGCTAGGATATAAAACAAGCCCTGAGGCGTGCAGTACCTTAACCTTTATCTTTCCATGTGTACTAGTTATAAATTGCACAGGATAAACCTTGTTGGAACCAAGAACAGTGGCACGACTGCCAGACTAGATGGATGCTATGTTGTCATGTATAAGGTGTTTATCAGATTGTAGTATTATGTGACACCTGAAGTTTTGAGTTATATACTGGAACACCCTCTAGCTCTAGGGGGTAGAAATGTATGTTATTGAGCTTCTTACTAATTCAGTCTATGCTCAGCTTATATGATTGAGCTCTAGTGACTGATTCAACACTTCTTCAACTGGTCCTGTATAAACTTATATTATGGGTCATTATAGTATTTCTCTGTTATGTCTGCTTCTTTAGCATACATTATTTTCATACTTTGCTTATGACTGGTTTGTATCCTTCATGCCTCAAGGTTGTTTGTCATTTCCCTTGCCCAGCAATGGACTACACATCGGATGGAGATTCTGAGGTCGAAGCCTATGGATCTGGCACTTTTGAGCTTCTGGAATCAGGAGATTTAAAAGTGATGACTGATGAAGGCTTGTACCGATGCCCCTTTTGCTCAGATGAAGAGGACCACAGTCTAAATGATCTGCTGCAGCATGCCTCTGGTGTAGGAGCTGCACCTGATCGGCAAGCAAAAGACAAGGCGGACCACCGTGCTCTTGCAAGGCATTTGAAGGGTAAGCCTGTTGAATCATCTGGCACACTTTTGCAGCCAATGCTTACGGATGTGCAGGATCCTGAGCATACCCAAGATGAGCAATTTGTCTGGCCCTGGATGGCTATCCTAGTCAATATGCCAAATGAGTTCTTTGGTAAAAGTGCGAATCGACTGAAGGAGCATTACTCATCTTTCCATCCAGTGAAGGTGCATCCTGTATATAGCAAAGGTCGTCCTACTCGTGATGCTGTTATTGAGTTCGGGAATGACTGGACTGGTTTTAGGAATGCACGGGCCTTTGATGTTCACTTTGCGAAGAAAGGGTACAGTAAAAATTGCTGGAAGGAGATGAAGTGTCAAGGTACAGAGCCTGTTGGGTGGATGGCAAGGGCTGATGATTACAATTCTCTAGGGTCAATAGGTGAACTACTGAGAAAAAATGGTGACCTGAAAACATTAAAAGATCTTGGTAGTGAAGGGGCAAATAAAACCGACAAGCTTCTTTCCAATTTGGCCTGCGAAGTTAAAGAAAAGGAAATTTATTTAGAGCAACTTGAGTCTGAGTACAACAAGAGTTCTGCTTCACTTAACATTATGATGCAGAAGCGGGAGCAACAACTCCAGTCATACAATCAAGGTACATGGCAATATTCTGGTTGTTTATGTATGATACATTTAGGAGTCACTAAATGCATGCAGTGGTTACTATCCATTTTCAATCATGTGCTATCTATGACTATACTAACAGTTTTTCCACTTTTACTAGAAATCCTGAAGATGAGACAGCTTGGTCAACAAAACACACAAAGAAGTGTTGAGGAGAACCGGAAGCTACGGTCCAATATCCAGGACATGGTGGATGAGCTTGATGCAAGAAACAAACAAATCGAGGAGTCGGAACATGACAAACGGAATCTTGAGCAGGAGAAGCTAAAGGTGGGCAATTTCTTTCATCTGCTCCTTACAGGAATTAGAATCCTCTAGTCATATATGTCTTCTAAGAAGGATAAATAATTTTGATTGCTATTTCTTTGAAAATGAGATCTTTTTGTTACTTAGTGCTTTTATGGTATGAAAACATAGATCATGCTACAATTAGTTGCCACTTGCCAGTTGGTTGAACAATTCTATTAGGGTGAATTTGCAAGAGGTATATTTGTATAAGGCTTGTTATTATTATTTTTGTATCAAATCTCTTGTAAATTTTAAGAATATGTATCCTAGTCAAAATAGTCCACCTACTGTTGGTGTTATTATATAGAATGAATTAAATAATCATTTTTTTTTGTTTGCTGGGCAAAATAATAGCAGAAGGCTGAATGAAATTAGGCCACTTATATGCTGAAATATTTGTACAACTTGTATAACGTACTTTTGACTTCTGCTGTACAGAATGCAATGAGGACCAGTCATCTTAGGTTGGCTGCATTGGAGCAGGAGAAAGCTGATGAAAATGTCCAAAAGCTTATGGATAAACAAACGGTTAGCCCCTGTCCCCTTGATGTGTTTGCATGCGGTTTTCTTTTGAATGACATTCGTCTTGTACGATTTTTACTGTGAAAACTGCAGAGAGAGACAAAAACTATTAGAGACGACTTTTTGAGGTCAAACACACAGTTGGAGATGAAGCAGAAACTTGAATTGGAAATAAAGCACTTGAGTGGGAAACTGCAAGTGATGGAGCTCAAGCCAGGGGATGAAGATCCGGTATCCAGAGAGAAAATGGATAAACTTAAGGAGGAGCTCAAAGAGAAGATCGAAGAACTGAACGCTGCGGAAAGCTACAACCAAGATTTAATCAGTAGGGAAAGCAAGATCAGTGATGAGTTACGAGAAGCTCGAGAAGTGTTGATAATTGTATGATAATTTTTATGCCATACCTGTGTACCACTCAGTTTCAGCGAGTGTTTTTGTTTATGAGAACTCATGTTTGATTGTCTAATTACAGGCTCTACAGAATTTGAGTGGAACGACAAGCTGCGGGACACAGATAGGCGTGAAGAAAGTTGGTGAGCTTGACCCCAGTGTGTTTCTAGGCCCATGCAAGCGGAAATTTCCAGCAGCGGATGCAGAAGCAGAAAGTGCTAGTCTTTGTTCAAAGTGGCAGAATGAAATTGAAAATCCAGAATGGCAGCCTTTCAAGATTATTATTGTTGATGGAAAAGCATCGGTAAGATAGAATCTTTTCCATTTTGTTCAACAGGGTATATATTGGTGTATGAATTGTTTATAATGGAGCATTGGTGCTGCACGTGCCTGTGTAGGAAGTACTCAACGAGGGTGACAAGAAGCTCCAAGAACTAAAGGAGGTCGGTGAAGAACCCTATGCTGCAGTAACAAAGGCGCTGATGGAGCTGAAGGATGGCAGTGGTGGCAGGAAGGATCCGTTCCCTGAGCTGTGGAACCATGACGAGGGTCGGAAAGCAAATATGGTGGAAGGAGTTCGGCATGCTTTGAAGCTTTACAATGCGAGCAAGAGGAAGGGCAAGAAAAGCCACTGACTTCAACGCCATTGTTTCATGCTGAATGAATGGAGGTCCTAACTAATAACTACTCCATCCATTATAAATTATAAGTTGTTTTAATTTTTTTTTTGGTACATCCATTTTACTATGCATCTAGCTAGATACATAGAAAAATTGATGAACGAAAAAAAAAATCAAAGTAACTTATAATTTGGAATGGAGGGAGTAATAGTTATTCTATTTTGTAGTAAATTGGAAGTGCAGTTAATCTGGTGCATTTTGCTTAGGACTATTACCTTGTACTATGTTGCAACTCTGAACCAAGCATGTTCCTAACAAATGAAGGCATGTTGCAGCCGTGTCATTCTACGATTAGATAAATGCACTAGTTAAATTCAGAAATGTCTGATGTCAAGTTTATCTGTTTATGTGGTTTGAAGTAACTCCAGTTTGCATACTTACAGCTTGCATGACAATCGTGCTACACTTCATCCAACTCCAGTCACAAACAAATGTCACCTGGCTGCAATCCTTAAAGATCCAAAATTTTACCACAATTTCAAAATTTTAATATACTTGGAGAAGAAACTAAATCCAGAACAGTTTAATCAATGGAAACGCATATATCTTCCGAGTAAACGACTTGTCAGGAGGACGGCCATTTTAAATGACAAGTGTGCTTCTCTCTCTTGTTCATAAAAAGAAAAGTGTGCCTGCCTGCCCTCTTATAAGGTTTTGACCTCAGAAAATACCTATCCATAATACTGAACTTTTACATATATTTACCCATAATATTGTTTTTTTCACAAGGGTGGTTAATTCCAAATATTTATCACAACAACAACAACAACAACAACAACAACAACAACAACAAAGTTCCAAACAAATTGGGGCTCTTCAAATTAGTAGCTGAGTTTTTAGTTTTTACATCGGCTCGCCAAACCTACCACCAAATATTTATCCATAATATTTAATTTTTTATATAAGGCCGGGATGCTTGAGATCATATTTTGGCCCTACGGAGAATGGACCTCGGGAAACGTGTGTCAGAAGAGGACACACTTTTATTTTAGTAAACTCCTAGTGTGCAAATACCGCACGTGGAGATTAGTAAGCACCCAAGCTTCCACGCTGCTAGCTAGTACGGTCGTTTTGACATTGCCTGCCGCCGACGCCGAGATCGTGCACCGATGCAATGCAAATGCAAAGCCACTTGGCCACAGCCCACATCCATCGATCACAAGCGTTACAAAGCATCTCCTCGATCGGTGCCATACCTGAGCTCCCTCGCCGTCATGTGGGTGTCCACGACGCGCAGGCCGGCGGCTGCTGCCGGCACGAGCTGGCCACGGCTGCGTCTCCCCCGCCGCCACCTCAACCGCCGTCATCGTCGCGGTACAAGGGCGTGGTGCCACAACCCAACGGGCGGTGGGGAGCGCAGATCTACGAGCGCCACGCGCGTGTGTGGCTGGGCACGTTCGCGGACGAGGCGACGGCGGCGCGCGCCTACGACGTGGCCGCGCTCCGCTTCCGGGGCCGTGGCGCCGCCGCCAACTTCCCGGCCTCCCCCGCCGACGCGGCCGAGATGGCGTTCCTCGCCGCGCTGCCTAAGGCTGAGGTCGTCGACATGCTGCGCAAACACACCTACGACGACGAGCTCCGCCACGCGCTGCGCTCCGGCGACAGCGGCGGCGGTGACCGCTCCCTGGGTCGTCTGGTGGTAGTCCCCCGGGTGGCGATGTTCGAGAAGGTGGTGACGCCGAGCGACGTCGGCCGGCTTAACCGGCTTGTGGTGCCCAAGCTCCACGCCGAGAAGCACTTCCCGCTGCTACCGCTCGAGGAGGGCGCCGCTGACGTGGCGCCCGTGCTGCTCGCCTTCGAGGATGTCGGCGGCGGGAAGGTGTGGCGGTTCCGGTACTCGTACTGGAGTAGCAGCCAGAGCTACGTGCTCACCCGGGGCTGGAGCCACTTCGTCAGGGACAAAGGCCTTGCCGCCGGTGACACCGTGGCGTTCTCGCAGGCGGCGATCGCCACCGACGGGGAGACGAAGCGCCGGATGTTCATCGAGTGCCGGAAGAGGAAGAGGAAGAGGAAAGACGACGGCGGCTGCTGCAGCGGCAAGAGGAACGACGACGGCGATGGTTGTCATGACGGCGGCGGCGAGCGCGTCGTGAGGCTGTTTGGTGCCAACATTACCGCTGCTGCGATTGGAGCTTCATGATGCATGGGTGTTGAAATGACATTGGAAGAAATGAGTTCATGCCTGGGAATGGTGGATTCATCATCCATGACCAATAAGGGACTCGATCATGTTTTTTTTTTAATTTTTTTTTATCATGCAAGACAGCATATATGATCGATTTTCTCACAACTTCATCAGCACAAGCTTACATATATGCATGCATATTACATTACTGCTAGCTAGTTAGCTAACAAATTTTGTTTTGAACGAATTATTAGCTAACAAATATTGCATGTTCTAGACACCGGAGCAGCCCCTTTTCTGAATTTCTCAAGTACACGTGCCTTTTTTGTTCCTTTGCAGACAATGCTATGAACGATTATGTCTTTCTAATAAATCTTTTGAAATGGAGTACTAATGGCCTATTTGACAGCATTCAGAGCAGCTCCGAAGCTGATTTTTCCAAGAGGACGTTTGTCAAACGATGTTTCAGTGTTCCACCATAAACGAGCTGTTTGGTTCTACGTACTGTTGCCATTGGTAACGTAAAAATAAATGATTTCAGGCTGCGGACATTAGCGGTGGGAGATACAATTGAACTAATTTCATTTACATTTGCGTAGCGTAGAGACAACCAAACAGCATGAAAATAATTATATATCTAAAATGAAATATTATATTAGCCTTTCCTTATTCATTTTCAGCATGGAGTCACTTTTTAATAATTATCCGCGAGAATCACTTTCAGCTGTTTAAATCATTTGCATTCAGAATCAGAAGCGTAAAAGTTCTACCGAACATATATCCTAGCTAATATGTTATAGCTATATATAGAAATTGGACGAACTCCACAATACTGTTTCTACTAAGTGTCCTGAATTGAAATCGTTGTCATCCCAAAATGCGCTTGTAGTAATTCCCACCGAGCAACCTTTCAGTCATGCATCGCAAGTTTTCTAAAATTCAAAGCCACAACCTCTTCTCTCACTTAAGACATCTTTACCATCCCTCCACTTAGGGTCTGTTTGGTTCCCACATCCTAAATTAAAGTGGACTAAAATAATTTAGTCACCTTTTAGTACCGCCTCTTGAATGACTGGTGGAACTAAAATATTTTAGTCACCTTTTAGTCAGTTTGTTTGACACTTTAGTCCCTAAAGTGACTAAAGTTTAGTCCACTCTAGTTTAGGAGGTGGAAACCAAACACCCTTAGTTTTTTTTTTAACAGTATTACAAGAACCATTCCCTTTGAATGTTCTGTGAGGATGATTTCTAATGGTGGATGATCATATTCTGTCAGCTTGCCCATTCACCAGAGAGCTGTGGTTTTACATCCTGCAAGCTTTCAGCAAGGCGCTTCCTACTGCACCGACAACATCGCTCAGCTGGTGGAGGAGACGGCGTTCCCTGTATGACGGTGACCGGCGTGCGGGCATGGACTCCTTGTTTGCTCTAGTCTCGTGGCAGGTTTGGAAGGAACGAAATGCCAGGTGTTTTCATAATGCGACAGCAACCGTGCACGAGCTTCTCCAAATAATCAAAGCCAAAGCAGATCGTTGGATTGAAGCCGGTGCTAGCGAACTTGCAAGTCTGGCAGCTTTGTAGTGTCGGTTCCCAGGGATCCAGTGTTGTTCCTTTTCTATTTGTTTCCTCTTTTACTTCTTTCGGCCGCTTTCGGTTTTCTTGTAACATGTCCTTGCTTTCTTCTTAATACAAAGATACACAACTCTATTGCGTACTCGAGAAAAAAAAACACATCCATTTCACGGTCGGTCTTTTGAAGCGATTGCCTTTGAAAATGCCCGTTTTCTAGCTAGTAGCAGTTACTTATATCAACCACTGCTAGAAATAGGGACATTTTCATTACTGATCTTTTTATTTCATCCGCTTCTCTTTGAGCACATGCATCCAAAAGATTTAGTTGGTAAATCTCAAAAATTAATGAAGTCGCTCACTACATGGGCTGAGCACTTTCTATATGGCTCTTAAAATATCTAAACGCTTGTGAGTTGTCTACTCTTGTAGTTATTAGACAATTACAATTTTATGACATTTCTCGTAATTTATCAGCTGGTACCATGAGGGATTTGATATTGAATAAAAAAGTTAGTGTGTATATGCTACTATATGCATACATCTTTTTGTTGTTGTAATAGTTTTGACGTTTGTCTGGTATATATGGAATAGGCATGAAACTGCAATTATTCCTCTACACATTGGAAAGATTCTCTCCTTGTAACAATAATAATAGAGGCATGATTTGAAGATCAAGTGTTGAGTGAAGTGCAAAAGAGGCTGAGGCCAAATTGCAGAATGAGGGGGCTTGGGTAAGTTCTAAGTTAGCTAGCTGTTAAGATTACTAAATTCCTTGTTTATCGGGGTACACCGTGTGCACATGTATGTACGTATTTCACTTTTGAACTTTTATTTAATTATTAGTATTATATAATCTTTGATCTACAATTACCTCAATATTTTATCTATCTCATTTTATGGTACAAACTAGTATCAATAATAAATTAAGTTCATATCTGAAAGTATTTTCATGATGTGATCGTGATTTATTGATACGAGCATAGCGACACGTAGTGTATATATATACTCCCTACATTTCAAATTATAAGACGTTTTGAATTTTTTTAATTCATAATTCTTGCTATGTATCTAGATATATATATTATATATTATGTCTACATATATATCAAATGCAATGAATCTAGAAACGTCAAAACTTCTTATAATGTGAGGCAAATGAAGTATAATATAAATCATATCTATTTTGAAATGGAGGAAGTAGGTATAAGTTACATCACTGTCTGCCAGTTAATTAACAAGCAGGAGATTTCCAAACTAAACACGTGCTGTTAGAGCCATCTGTATTATATATATAAGCATGGCTGTACTCACCGACACGAGCTAACAATATACTAGTGTTAAGCATATCAAAAAACAGCTTGCATTGCTTCATCACTAGTTAATTTAAAACTAATTGTGTATATATTAAAAACGTTTTGGACACGCTTCCTTATAAACATGTCTTGTGCTGCCATCGATCAATGGAGTATATATAGCTATAGCGTGAGATACTGAGAATCTGAGACGTACGACGACGTTGAATCGTTAGTTGATGAAGAAGCTCAAACAAATGAAACTTGGTCGGTTGGTGCGCTCCTGTTTGTCTTTTTTCATCAGAAGAAATGCCAAAAACTTAGCCCAGTAAGTACAGTCCATTTAATAACATGGTTTAATAATCAGTAATCCTAGTCAGCCATCTAACCCCAGCTGACATAACCACCAAAACGACCAAAATCTGCGCCATACATGCACCGCCCGGGTCGATTGGGGCTCGAGCCTTTCCTACCGCAGTTCAAAATGCGAACCCCTTTCTACAAAGATTAAAACTAGATATTAGAGATACAAGGTGAATATGTGATGAGAAAAACCCCATCTAGTAGTACTTCCTACATCAGCCTTACCAAATTGTGTCTTTTTGGTTCAGCTAACAAATTACTCCCTCTATCCCTAAATAAATATCATTCTCGCTTCCCGAGAAGTCAACGTTTTTAAAATACCGGCAATTATGTATCAACATATATAAATAATTATGCTACTATCTTTTTAACAAATTTATTTGGAGATATAAATGTTGCACACTTCCCATAGCGTTATTCTTTTTAGGACAGAGGGAGTATATATAGTGAAACAAAATTTAGTTCATTTCTTTCCTCATTTAAATTACGTAAATACTTTACCTCAATTTTTTTTCCAATTGACCCAATAACCTAAGGTATTTTGAACTTTCATCTCTAGAGCAAAACCAATCAAACCGCTAGCCACTACTACAGAACTCTTAACCACAGCGGCCAAAAGAGGTTTACCGCAGCGGGCAGCAGCGTCCGCTTGCGCTGCCACACTACGGTAAATAATCGGTTAACTGCAGCGGGCAAAAGGGGCCGCTGCGGTATATCAATTTACCGTAGCGGTGACCTTGTGTCGCCCGCTGCGGTTAATAATGGTTAACCGCAGCGGGCAGTTCAGTTGCCAGCTTCGGTAAATACTTTTCAAAATAAAAAATAAAAAACAGAATTTAAATAATTCCCAGAATTTGAATTCAAAACATTTCCAGATTCTAGATTTCATATATATATGCAGGAAACATTTAAATATAAACCATTCAAGCATTGCACATATCATAATACACAGTTTCAACATCCATATACACATCACACATCAAACCAACAAGCCTTTTGAGTTACATTTACAAAATCCTCTAAGAAATGTCCACGGGCCACTTGTATTCACTTGGGCGCAGCAGAGTCGTCCACTTCCTTAGCCTCTCGTACCTGGGTTCGGTAGCTAAGGGAGATTCTTCATCAAAGAATTGTTCTCCTTCGAGAACGCATTTCTCCATGACGAACTTACATATTTTCGCCTTAACTTTCTTGAAGGATGGCTTGTAAGTGTTCACCCAATATTTTACTCCTTCCTTGAGCTTCTTCCAGCTTTGAGTGTACTCCCTGCACTGCCTCAGGTGCTCGCAGGTGTACAAGCCACATGCTTTGGATCCAAGCGGTTGTTTGACGCACTGCACGATCGTTATAGAAGGTTTAGAACAAACATATATGGAAACAAAGCACAAATGAACTTTGCAATTACTTTACTTACCAAGAAGTCGCGTCTGATTTTGATGTGGTCGGTATTGTTCGCCTTGCACTTCTCGGTCCTGCGATCCCAGCATTCGGGATCCTTCAAGTACGACTTATAAGCCCTGCACAAAATTTAATAGAGTTAGACATGTTTTGAATAATAACGATAACCGTAAAAGATGAATATGCTTATTGACTTACACTTTCAAGCAATCTTCAAATGTCTTGTACCCTGCTTTGTTTATTGTCCTCAACGAGTCAAATACGACCGCTCTGCCATCTTGAGGATAGATGAGATATGCAACCCAATGACCCTCGAGGCCGTTGCTGCATGATTCAAACAGACTATTAGTTAGGATGATTACAAAGCTTGATCCTACCCACTTCGAATCTCTACGGATATGTTTTCATACTTACCCAAAGTGATATGGAGCCAATGTTTGACCAACCATGTCGAGCCTTCATCATCAGCAGATGGAGGTTGAAACGGAGCTTCGTGCACCCCTCCGGACATTTTCCACCATTCGGGTACAGAGGATCAACTGCCGCCTGCTTCATCTCCCTAAAATTCTCCAACCACTTTGGGTTGCCAAACATAACATCATCCTCGTCGATGTGGTTGACTAGATCCTCACAGAGCTGGACATCTTCGAGTTCCCTCAGAGTAGCATCTTCAGTAGTGTCACCGTCATCGGCACCATCATCTGCAATGTTCTCGAGCAGTTCATCCACTGTGATGTAGTCACGAGAATTGTTCCCGTCGTCGGTGGCGGTTGGCACTGGCACAGAAGGTGGTGGTGGTCGAACATGATCTTGGTTGTTCACCGTCGCCATCGATGAACTCACTCCAGATACACCACAACTCGCATCGAGACTTTGTTCACCATGAGAAGTCCAAACCGTGTAACCCTCCATAAACCCATTAACAATCAGATGTGATTGCACCGTACCATCTGGGTAGCCTCTGAGGTTCCGGCATTTAGAACATGGACATACGGTTGTCGTCCGCTTCAAACTAGCACGATGAGCTTTCGCAGCTGCCATAAATTTCCTCAATTCGCTAAGGTACCGAATATCAAGCACTCTATCAATGTGGTACATCCATTCGGACCTGTCCATCTTAGCTTAACACACGACAAAACAACAAAGTGCTATATAAAAAAATAGATCTACTTCATGAATCTAGACACAAATGATGAGACATATCACACTAAAAAGTGAGAATAAAATAGAGAAATAGGTGTGTCGAAGAGCAATCATGTACCTCTTATTGTCCTCTCCTCCCCAAATCAAAGCTCTAAAACTCAATTTGATGATTTAGTGAAAAATTCGGCAATAAATCCTCCCCCAACAAGATGAGAGATCAAGACGTACGAAACTTTAGCCACACCGGTAAATGTAGATTAAAAAACACATATTTATATGATCTAATACATGGATCTATGAAGAATCTAGACTAAAAACACAAACTAGATCTAGATCCATGCATGGTGGATCCCATGGATCTAGATCTAGATCCACATGTGGAATTGCACTAAAAAGAGAGAGAAAACGAGGGAGAAAGAGGGGTGGGAGAGCAATTATGTACCTCTATTCGTGTCCTACTCCCCCAAATCAAAGCTTTAAAACTGAATTTGAAGATTTGGTGAAAAATTCGGGCAAAACCTCCCCCCCCCCCCCCCATGTTTTGCAAGAGGAGAAGTCGTGGGGAAGAAGGAGGGAGGGCTGCTGCTATATATAGGACGGGGATAACCGCAGCGGGCAACTTAATATGCCCGCTGCGGTAAATGAGCATCTACCGCAGCGGGCAGCATAACCCGCCCGCTGCGATAAATAGATTTACCGCAGCGGGCGCCCTATGCTGCCCGCTGCGGTAGATGCTCATTTACTGCAGCGGGCGGGTTATGTGGCCCGCTGCGGTAAATGGAATAACCGCAGCGGGCAACGCAGTGGCCAGCTGCCGAAACTGGCCACCGGTTTACCGCAGCAGACTCTTAAGATGTCCGCTGCCGGGCGCCAAATGGCAGCGCTGCGGTAAATGAATCCTGTAGTAGTGAGCACTGACAGGCTCCGTGTTACTTAGGTAGTGTCACAGAGGACCCCCACAGTCAGTCTTCAAGCATCCATCGGAAAGCTCCGGTGGTGTGCTGTTGCCAAGAATTAGAGAATGCAGCGATCATAAAAAAATTATGCAAAAACAATTCTCACCCATCGGACAACTCTAGTGATATCGAGACACAAGCACCAGAGAGCATTGGTTCCCATCAGTTTTATAGAAGGTTTAGAGGTCACTGAATCTCTTCGGTGATAGTGCTAGAGTAATCGTGGAGAAAGAATCATAGGCTAGCAATAGTCGACAGTCTATTCAACATGTCAAGGCACTAAATGTCTCCGCTAACCCAACCAGATCTTTCTGATGAGTACATAAGTTGTAGCCTTCGATCGCCAAACTAACCACTATATTTCAAGGGGGAACCTATATGACCTCCATAACCGACCATTTGGGGTGTGTTGGAGCTCAATGAAGATATAGGAGGCTGAGGCTCATGTCTAAATGATTTTGCCACCAAAGTGCTTAAATTCCACATATGTGATTAGTGTAGGTGCTTTGTGAAGTGCTTAGGCTAGTTAGCTCATCTTGCTTCCTCTAGGTTTATGCCAAGTGTTCACTAAGCTTTGCATACCTCTGACCACCCGGTGCTTGTACGCACCATTGCTTATAAACTAGGGCCTTGTAGCTAATCTTGCGAGATCCTCCAATGTGTGGAGAGGCCATCAAGCATGTATGAAGGGTCGTTGACCTACGATGTTTTGGCCGTAAACATAATAGTGAAGATGGTGGGGAGTGATCAAGAAGAAGGCCGCATCACTGGGTCGACTTGCATGTGAGGAGGGATCATGGTCTATTCACGGAGTTACCCATCTGGGAGATTGGCCCGGGTATCCTTGCGAGAGGCTCCAACGACGATCAAGGAGGAGCGTGAGCTTCTATATATCTTAGAAAAAAATCACTATCGTCAATGGGAATCAGCATCTCGATCTATCACATTTAAGGTTCTGCACTTTACTTTCTTACCTAGGTTATGTACTTACCTTTCTAGTTTAGCTTGAGGCTAGAAATTCATAGGATTATAACTTAGGTTGCACAAGTATTTTGAAATAAGATAACAACACTTAACAAAACCTAGTTGTAGATTTAGATATAAATCTTGCATAGGTTTTGATAAGTATAATTTGAAGCCATTAGTTTTTACAAGGAAAAAAAATCCAAATTATTTCTTCCAAGTTTGGCCTATGTTAGTTAACCCACTAAACTAACATTTGGTTCAATTTATTTCCTCCAACTATTTCATTGGTCTAGTTTAAATTTTTTTTTGTCTATGTATAAGTTGAGTTTTAATATAACTTTTTGTGATGTGATAGAAGACATCATAAGTTATATAAGTTATGTTAAAAGAATATATTTTAATTTTTGCCACTATTTTGATAGCTCAGGAAATTTAGTAATAAATTAACACTAGAGAGATATAATATCATACAAATCATAATGATGATAAACTTTCATCTCAAAAAAATTGAAACTAAAACACATATACGTAGAGGAAAAAAAGGAAAATATTTCTAAAGTGTAAATTAGATCAATTTAAATAGTTGGAGGGAGTAGATTGAATCAATCAAATTAATGTTAGTTTAGAGGGTTATTACCTATATAATTTACTCTTTTCTCTTAGGTGTCACGTCATGGTCCATGCATGGATCCATATATATGTGTTGTCATGCATGGGATGAGATATCCCACAATGCAACATTGCATAAAATGCAAGGTCCATGCATGTGCATGGGCACGGGCGGCCTTGTCCTAGCTAGGAAATGTTCACCGACACGAGCTAGCAATATATAGTAGGATTAAGCACTCAACAATATATAGTAGGATTATAAGTACCCATCAAATCAGCTTGCTAAACTAACGAGAACGCACAGATATAGAGCATGTTGTTTCTCATCAGATGCTCAAACCATACAACTGTGATCAAGTCTAACTCAAAGAGATGAAACCTATCCGAAATCTAAATTAAAAGAAGTAAAAAATAAATTAAAGAGAAGAAAATTTGCATGTGTCGGTACACAAAAACACATCAGAGTCCAATTCATTTCTTATCTTTTATTTTTCTTCTTCTCTAGAACAAGATAGATCTACCTTTGGCATCTTGTTGGCCTCTCTAAAGTTTTTTCTATAAACTTAGTGACTGAAACTTTGTTGGCATCTTGTTTCATCAGAAGACAATACTGATGCAGCCCACTGAATCCGCTCGTGTGCCGCGGGCAATAGAGCAAGAAGACGAGTAGTAACATGCATGGGCCAATTTGCAAGAGAAATGAAGCTGGCCACATAAAACATGGGCCCATATTGATGAGAAACGTAGTAGGCCAGCGTCAAGCCGTCAACGTTTGGTTGGAGGTGTGGACATGGATCCAGTTAGCGAGTTATGAACGAATACGATAGTCCACCACGGGCCCACGAACATAGCTGAGCTGACCATGGGCTGGGCTGGGCCGGTGTGTTGTCCAAAAAAATGAATCAAACCCGGCCTACCGGCCTAACTGTATCTCCAGATCTACAACGACTCAACGAGCAATCTACTGCGTCCACCGTTCCAGAAAAAAAAGTAATTCTAGATTGAATTAAGTAAAACTTTCTTAAGTTTAACTAAATTTATAAAAAATATTATTAATATTCATGAATCAAAATAAAACACTATATATGGCCATATATTCCATGATTAATCTAATCAAATACTATTAATTTGGTATCATGAATGTCAATACATTTTATACAAATTTGATCAAACCTGAAACTGATTAACTTCTGAAAGATGACTCTTCGTACAATTCGTCCTGAAACAGAGGGAGTAATAGGTCTTTTATCTTTGTACCGGAAAACCTAGCTATCTATAGCTAGCTTGCGTCACGAGTCCAATAGTCATCATATGGGTAGATTATGACGAAAAGCCGACCACCTCCACCTAAGGCATATTTGGATCACACTAAAATTTAGTTGGACAAAGTTTAGTCATCAAAAATTTGGTTGGGTCATGTTTGAAAACAAACTAAATTTTAGGTAATTCATGGTTGAATATAGACTACGCTATACCCCGGCCTTTTAGCATGGGAAGAAAGGAGGGAGAAGGGGTTGATGGAAGGATATTTTAATGATGAAGTGCACACACACACACACACACACACACACACACACCAATGCAGTGCATAGTTGGCACCAGTAGATAGCGGGGCTTTATTCCCGGTTGGGAACGAAATTTAATTCTGATTTTCCAACCGAGAATATTTACTACAGAAATCATTTTGCGCAAAACCGAGACTAGGTTGGCATTAATGCGGATCTAGGACTAAATTTCCTGGGTCACAAAACCGAGACTAAAGCCCTCCTCAAGGCAAAAAGATAATCTAAATTCTAGGGAAGCATATCTTACGGTGAGTGGGATTCAAACTGAGAACTTGTGGCCTCATGCGTAGTCTACTTACCAAACTCAACTGTAAAACACATGTGACAAAGTCTTAAGAGCTCTCCTTTTTGAATACACCCATAAATGAACTTTAATCCTTGATGGGAGACCTTTAATTCCGGTTCGTGACAAAAACCGGGACTAAAAGATTATCTTTTATTATATTAGTCCCGATTTGTAACAATAATCAAGATTAAAGGTTGGAGAGCCTTTAATCTGGATTGGTAATACCAATCAGGACTAAATATGACTTTTAGTCCCGGATAAAAGGGCCTTTGGAGCATGTAAAATTTAGAACCTGAGACTATTACTTACATTAGTCCCGGTTTCCAACTTTCTCTAGTGGATGAAGATCTTAGCTTCATGGGTGCACGATTTGTGTGGACCTACGCATGCTGCGCTCCTATATATGTGAATCAGTGAATGCATGTGATGATGATGGTCCTTTGGTGTAGATCGATCAACGAGCCAGCAGAGAGACTCATCATGTGCATCGTGGACTATATACGTGCACTGCTGGCTGCTGCTCCGATCGATCGATCGATCGATCCTGCATAGATCTATATATATCAGCTATCCATCCAATATCGGAGAGAGGGACAGCTTTCATGCATGCATATATGCTCTTCAATTCACCCGGCAGGCCCTCCAATAATGCACTTGCTCCTCTGCTGCATGCTTCGTCGTCGCAGCTGATCATCAGTGATCGATGCATGCTCCTGTCCCTTTCCCGATCGATCTACACACTACTACTGCGCTAGCTCAATGGTACACGCATTCACCACCTTTCTAAAAGTTTGTTATTAATTGATACGGTACGTACACACTTGTAAAGTCGTTATATTTTCTTCTATAACGATATTTCGTGGCCTCCAATAATTGACACATTGGGCATTGACACATGCCCGTTGTGTTCTGGTTGTATGGGTTGTATATATATGCTGATAGATGTGGGTAAAGGAAAAGACAAGTGTATGGAAAAGCTGGAGCTCAACATACATGCTTTGAAGTTTGAAACGAGATATAGTGGTTCCTTTGGTAGCTAGCTAGGCACAGCCCGGCCCTAATAAGATATTTGTCGCCAAGATGAAATAGGAGTGTCATAGCTTGCACTGTCACTGCCACAATCTCGAATTACCTGGTCCTTGGCCACAAACCTTCAAACAAATTCATCCAAGGATAGAAGACAAACGAAATTAGTTTTCTTTACGGTTTTGGCACTCAAGAATGATTTCCTTGGAGACTGGCCGCGCCATTGAATCTAGCGTCCCCGACTTAATTTGGCAAAAGGACAAGAAAATGTTATAGCTGCCAAGTAAATAAGTTTCCTTACATGGAGAGCCAGCAACCTCCAAGGAAATATTTCCAACTGCCAAGAAAATTAGTTTTCTTGAGAGCGAGTAGCCTCCAAAGAAATATATACCGACAGCAAAAAATATAAATTAGCAAAAAGCCTGTAGAAGCTCAGAAACTAGACGACTAAGATAGGAATATTGGATTATGTTGTTGGACCTCTTTTCGAGTAAAAAATAATATGTTAGTTGCTCATGTAAGAATGATTTGTGTTTGTGAAACAAAATGATGAAAACAACACTAATGTAAAAACTTAATGTTGGTTCGTCAAACGAGAATGAATGTAATATGTTTGTCATCTATTTTCCTTCTTCATCTGTGTTTTCATTAGCAAAATTCAAATTCAAATTTAAATTCTAATTTGAAAGGCATATTTTTCAATCTGGAAACCATTAACCGATGCGGGTAACTAATAACAACTGTCTTCATTAAAGGTTTAACGAAGGCGGGCTTCTGCAGATAACCGCCTCGGTTAATAAGCCGTTAAGAACCATCTCAGTTAAACAATGATTAATCATGATCTTTCGCCCGAAAACCGCCTCGGTTAAGCCAAAATGACCGCCACAGCCACACACTACTACATAGAGGGCCTATAGTCCCGGTGGAAAACGGGCTTTAGTCCCGGTTTTTCCAACCGGGACTATGAATCCGGTTGGTGACAACCGGGACTAAAGGTCCGTTCAGTAAAAAAAAAGAATCCCGTCACCCGCTGCGCCCCCCGAGACCTCCCACACTGCCTTGCGCATAGCTAACCAGTCCACTTACTCAACACATCTGTCAATAGATAGGACTTTTCCCTTTTGAACCCAACCATTGAGGGACCTTTAGTCCTCGTTCGTAACACCAACCGGGACTAAATGTCTACTACTAAAAGTTTTGGACCTTTAGACTAAAAGAGACTCTTTAGTCCTGGTTGGTGTTGATCTGTTAGTCCCGAACGCAAAATTTTCCGAGACTAAAATTCATTTTGGACATCGACCAAAGGCCTGTTCTCTAGTAGTGACGGTTAAGATTTCTACAGTAGTGAGGTCCAAAATTTATTATAGATACAAGTGAGTGTGAGGTGCAGTGCTAAAGTAGGGTATGCACGAGTGGGAGGTCTCAAGTTCAACTCCAGGTCGACGCAAAGCTCATGAATTTCGCATGAAAATGATGCAATTTTCGTATTGAGATAAGACAAACACCTCTGTTATATCGATGATGACAACTGATTGAGGTATGCAACTACACAATAGATCAAGAATTAATCAATCTAGTACCCTTTTCTTCCACGTGAAGCTCTTCCGACTCCTTGCTTTGCTGTATTCTTTTTGAGGGATTTGCTGATGTTTTAGGTGGCCTTGTAAATCCAAGTACAGTACCCTCGACTTGTATGGGTCTTTTAAGAAGCGTCCAACTGCAAATGGTCTGCCTTGCAATTTAGATCTTCGTTCGCTGCATGTATCGGTCATGCGCAATCTACATTTAGTATCCACAGAGCTATATATTTTCTAGATTGTGAACCAGGGGCGGATCTACAAAGGGAGAGGGGGTGGCTGTGTATCAAAGAAAATATAGAGGGATTAAGAGGAAAAAAGAGGGGAAAATAAAAAGATTAGAGGAAGGAGAAGAGATCAACCCCTCCTTCAATCTTGTTATGCGAGGTTTTGAGGGAGAGGAAAACGAGAGAAAAGAAGAAAAATAGAGAGATTAGAGGAAGAAGAAGATCGATCAGCCCCCCTTCAATCTTGTCCTAAATCCACCACTGGTGTGAACTGAGTACGAGCTAATAAACAAGGCTCTAAGTTTCCAACATGTGCAACGACACACAAGTTGATAAACTACTTTCAATACAATACAAGATGTCGAGCCAGTGCTGATTAATTAAGATCGTAATATTGTCTAACAATTATACTACATCTACATCAGTATAGTAGTTCTGAATTTTATGTATATATGTTTAGCGATTAGATCGAGAAGACTAAATTATATTATCGTAATACTTGGCATTCACACAACTTGCCCAACTGCTCGCGTCTCTACTTGTGGAATTATTTGAAAATGCGAGTATGCCAGTTACAACTTGCCACTCATCCAGATCTATCCTTGGATTTCTTTTCTACTCTCTGAAAATAAAAGTAACACATGACATTGTGTGAGTCCTAAATCCTAATAGTAAAACATGACATAGAAAATCTCCCAGGCCGGGATCGAAAGCACTTTTACGCAATTAAACGTACCTGCCACAATTACATAATCATCAATTGTTAATTTGTGTGCATCGATCGCTCATCATCATATGTGAGCTCCAACAGATACATACACATCTCTAACTTGTCGTACCATGCATGTGATCCGCGTTGTGCATATATAATCCAATAAAACTTGTCTTCTTATTAGGATTAATATAATCAACAAGCAGACGCGCTATATATTAGGCAGTACTTAATTACTTATCTATAAAAAGCAGAGTAGTTAGGACAAATGACAATAATGTACTACTGATCGACCAAAGCGACCTCCAATCCCCTGAATTTTGTATGGTTACGTTGCTAGTTAGCATAACACTAGTCCATCAACCCGTGCTCTCACACGGATTAGAATTTTAGGAGGATATAAGTATTAGCTAGTGTATAATAATTTCTTTTTCTAAATTATAAGATATTTTGACTTTTTTAAATATATTATGTTTACTATATATCTAGGCAGTATATCTATATGTATAGCAAAAGTTGTGTATTTAAAAGCTCAAAACATCTTATAATTTAGAATGAATGGAGTACATCTGACTAATAAAGAGTTACTTATATTAAATTGTATATTTTTTGTTCATTTATTTTCTAACGTTATAGGTATAATAGATACTATGTAGTCTATATCTAATTATCTTAACCTATTAATTATATTTTTCAAGGAACCAATCAATATATTTTTGATTCATTTTCTGTGGCATCTTGTATACTTTAAATATGTAATTACTATGAAACTTTAGCATTAATCATGGTGTCTCTTATTGCATCAGGTATCTTATGAAGTCATTAATCTATTTTTCTAAAATTTTATTCTTCTCTGCTGCTATAATTTTTTTTTCTCTTCCCAAGTTCAGTTGAAACTATTATGGTTATTGTATATTTCATTAACTCTCTTGCACTTATTAAAAATAAAGATTTTATGTCATCGAGTATGTTCTTGAGTACTACAATATCATCCCTCGTTATTTAAGGCATACACAATATCTTATAAGTTACGAAGCATTTAAAGCATACGTGATATCTTATAAGTTACGAAGCATGAAGTAATATCTTAGACATGGTAGTAGTCCTAATCTCGATAGAATTTTAATACTTAAACGTTATAATGATCGACTATTTACTCTACGGTATTTTCAATAAAGGCTAGAACAATGTAGAAATAAGTGTTCTCCCACACTTCTCATGATGATGTCAGTACTACAATGCAAATTTATGTCTACATGTGATCATGTTTCGTAAAAACATATATGTTTTACACAACGATAGAAATGAGTAGTTATTTAGAAATCATAATAGATCTAATAACTATTATTATTATCAATGATGATTAGTTCATATCTAATTGATAGTAAGATTTTTTTTATTTTTATGACAATTTCGATGATCCTTTTTTGCTTTTCATCAAATCTTCTAAGGATTAACATGCATACTCAAGTGAGAACATCTAGTTAAAATTTATAATATTTACATTTTTCCTAGCATGATATATATTTAGTTGAAATCTAGTCTTAAGAAATATAAATTTCTCATACAATCTATTTTGTTTCTTCATAAATCTATAATTTATCTTTAAAATTTTAATCAAATTGTTTTATTTTTCATATGTTAATTAGATATTCTAGGGTTATTTATCTTTTATTCAAGTAGTATTGTTTTCACATAAGTTGAAACTTGGCATGCATCATCAAAATAAACATGTCTAATTTGTTATATCACAACATTATATGTGCGTAATATTAATTATATATCATAAAATGCATAGAATTAATAATATTGATATGAGGTAATGTTTCAGTATAAACTTATTTAAAATAATATCTTATAAAATTTATTATCATGGAGTATGTATTATCTTTCATAATGACTAAGTTAGGTAATTTAGACACAATGTTAGGGGGTTATTTTAAATTATATTTAATAATGACCAAGGTGGGTAATTTAGATGCAAATTTAGCGTGTCATTTTGAATTATTTATAATAACATATGTGGGTAATTTATATATAAGTCTAGGGGTTATTTTGAATTTTGTTTTATAATGGTAGAGGTGGATAATTTATATGGAAAATTAAGGGGTTACTTTATGTTTTTTTGTAAATAGCAAATGGGGGTAACTTATATATAAGTCTAGGGGGTTATTTTGAATTATGTTTTATAATGGCAGATATGGGTAATTTATATGCAAAATTAGGGAGTTACTTTATGTATTTTTCATAATGGCAGTGGTGGGTAATTTTTGAATAAACTATAATAGATCCAATTGCTAATATCGGTGATGATGCTTAGAGTCTACTAAATCAAAGGCCAGATGTTTCTACTTATTGTGAGAATTTCTAGGATTTATCTTTTTTCTTAGCGCATCTGGTTAGAATTAACGTGGTGCCTCCGTTAGGGCCTCCAATTAGTAATATATATATAATTAACGTGGTGTCTCCGTTGGAGCTTCCAATTAGTAATAATAAGATAAGATATGCAGCTAACATATATCATCAAATCCGTTTTTTGAGGTTATTTAGATACTATACGCCCTCTAGCTATAGCCTATACTGTGCGTGTTATTTAGAGCACCACCTAAAAAATAGCTGGAGGTAGGCCAAGAAATCACCCTTCGTCTCGTATCAATGCTGGTCGATCCACAGCCGTGCAGTGGTCCAGAGTCCATGTAACACCCTAAATTCTTGCATTTTTCAAAATAGATTAAAAGTAAATTGAAATGCATTTTGATGGGCATTAAAACCTAGGAAAAATAATTACAATTTCATGAAATAAAATTGTCACAAGTAGAAACACTTTTGTTGCATTCATGCTGGTGCATAGTGTTTTGTATTGCCTGACTTTTTCAGTCTTCAAATTTGAGTTCAAAAGTGCTTTTGGAAATTTATTTTGAAAATCCAGAAATAAAAGAAAAGATTTTCGTTTTCTCTTAACCCTTTCTGGCCCGAGGCCCTCTCCTCCCCGGCCCAGCCCCGCAATCCTCCCCCCCTCCCCCCCCCCCCCCCCCCCGCTTGGGCCTCTCCTCGGCCCACTGGCCGTTCGGCCTGCTCCGGGCGCGGACGCGCGCCCTCCTTCTGACACCCAGCCCCGTGCCCGACAGACGCGCCCTGCCTGGCAGCCACCCGCGTCTCCTTCCATCTTCTTCCTCCCTCCTTCCCTGTTCTCCCGCGCCGACGGAATCCTCCTCGCCGTGCGTGTTGGAGACATGATTGATCTCCTTTCCTTCTCTGGGGAACACCCCGAGGCTATCAAGCCGAACGCCGTCCGCCTCAGCTCCCTTTCCTTTTTCCCCTTCCTCTCCCTTTCCTTTCTCTGCGTCGCCGCTTTCCTCACCCTGCCGAGCTCGAATCAGAGCAGGAGATCTTTCCTTTCCTTAGCCGGCGCAGCCAGGGACTATAAAAGGACGGGCACCGCACCCTACTGCATCCACCCGACCCTCTGGAAGCCCCTTCGAGCACCCCCGAGCCCCCAGCGCCGCCGCGACCGAGCACCGAGCCGTCGTCGCCGCCTCTGCGCTACCGAGCTCCTCCACCCCAATCTGACCGTCCCCGAGCTTCGCAATCCGGTAAGGAGCACCCCCAGGGGCTCATTCTCCCTCCCCAACCTCTCTGGTGCACGGCTCCGCGGTTCCCATCACTGCCGAGCCGCCCTCCGCGTGAGCAGCTCGCCCTCGCGCGCAATCAGTCCAACTAACCCCGCAGTCGTCTTCGCCGTGTCTCCCTCTCTCTCCCCGTGCCTTTCGCGCAGAGAATCAAGCTCTGCATCGGCGGATTGCACCGCGCCGCCGTGCTCCGGCAATGGCGCCGCCGCGGCCCTGTTCTGCTCCGGTCGACCGCTGCTGCTCCCCCCCTCTTTCTAATCTTGACCGTCCGTTTTAAATCGGGCGGAACACAGAGCTGTGTACCCCTTCGGCTGGCACAATTGCAAAAGAGTCCCTGTTCTTTTTAAAGCATAAACCCGCGGTCCTAAAGCGTCTTCTTCCTCTACGCTTTCGGTTCTGGAAGGCGTAGTTCTTTTCGGATTTGTTTTAAATCAAAATTAAAATAGAAAATCCTATTTACAAATTTGCCACTCATTTTCAAACGTTTATAAAATGCTCATTTTAACTCCTTTTTCATCCATTCAAATTGCGTTAGATTCGTATCGACGTAATCTACGTGTTAGTTAGTTCATAGTTCATGTTAGATAACTGTAAAATCTATTTAATTGTTTAATCCCTTTTAATCTCTTCTTTAATCTATAAAACTTGTTTAATTCATATCTTCTTCGTTATAGCTCCGTTTTTCGTGATTCAAACGTCTATGTGATCGTAGTGAGACGTAGATCAGTTTTATAAACTTTTAATCTTGTTTTACTATGATTGGTGTACTGTTCTAATCTATAGCCTTTGTTTGCTTGCATGTGATGTCTCGGTATGATTGTATGTGATGTGGTGATCGAGTATAGACGGTGAGCAGTACGTGGGTGACCAGGAGTTTCTCTTTGAGCAGGATCAGCAGGAGCCCTTAGAGCAAGGCAAGTATTCATGGGATCATCCTTGTTGTCCTACTCACTTAAATCATTAATTCATGATTGCATGTGTTTCCTTGATATCCTATTTAGTTTCACCACAGCTTTGTACCTTATACCTTGTTACCTTGGGAAGTTATGCATTGGGTAGATCAAGCTAGTGCTCTCGAGAAATAACCATGATCATGTAAACCTGACTAATGACTTATGCAACAATGGTAAAATCTGCTTTTTAGCAACATGGATTAGGGTGATCTAGAGCACAGTTTTTGAGATGCTCTAGAACCTCCATAAGCGATCACCCGGGATTTACAGTACAACCATGAGGGCTATATGGCTCTGGCTTTAGTTCAGTAATAGGATTACTTTCTTGCATGCGGCAGTTCACGAAAGTTGCCATTGTCGAGTGGTTGCGGGTTGCGGCTGGAGTGGGGACCGCTGCGTGTGTGTACCATCCCGGGGCTCCCGTATACCCCTTGCCCGTGGATCCGTACTGTCTGTGGTATGTCAGCGAGCCCCTTTGAAAGACTTCATAGTGTACCCTGCCCGCTCACCTTGACAGTGTTTTGGGAGTTATAAACCCAGGCATATGGGTATCACGACTCATGGGTAAAGTGTACAACCTCTGCAGAGTGTTAAAAACTGATATATTAGCCGTGCTCACGGATACGAGCGGCCTGGAATTCTTATGGAACAGAATGACTTTAATCTACCATTTACTAGTTTGCTATTCATTATTCATGTTTACTCGATCATATGGTTATTGGGCTGTTGATTCTATTGATGCTATCTATATGCTAAAATTGTGATAACTTAAAAGCTAATGCAGTTTAACCAGTGTCATACCTTTTTGAGCCTCATGAACCCCATGTTTACTTGTTGAGTACGAAAGTACTTACGCTTGTTTATTCCCGGATGAGTACCAGATTATTAGAGTTATGAGGAGTATCCAGAGGACTACTAGGTTTGGGGTCAACCAGTTAACGTCCCTGTGCTATGGAGCTTCGCGAGAGTTATCTTATATTTCCGCCGTTATGTAATAATCATTAATAGATACTTATTCGCTATGTAATAAACACTTGTGATGGTATAGTTTTGATAATTTATCGGCTTATGTGTGTGACTGATCTCTGGGCACACATAAGATTATTGCATCCCGTTTTGTCTTTAAAACTGGGTGTGACAGTCCGACCCGGCTCAAGACCCTTGCTTGTTGTATCATATCACTGTATATATATGAAGAATATCAGTGATCCACAAAGAAAAAAACAAAATCAGTGACCGTGACAAAAAAAAAGTCACTCTACCTATGGAGAAAAAAAAACGTAATAAACTTATAATAGGTACAACTAGTGGAATTTTTGGAAGGAAAAAATAACCCCTACTGATCCTTTGGTTTATCAAAATACATGTCATTTAGGTATATTGACATGGCAGACAACACGAGTGTACTAACAAAGATACCATGAGATATTTAATTAAATTTCAACCTTAAGATTATTGCTCCTTCGGTTCCAATTTTTTGTACCTACATAATTGTCATCCACACCGAAACAAGTTTGTCATTTTGGTTGATGTGGCACGTCACTACACCCCTCTAGCGTGGTAGACTCTGCGAAATGACCTTCATGCCCCCTGCCTAGCTCCTTATCCCCTATTTTAGTTATTAGGATGCAGGGTGCTGCCGATGACCCTGTATGCACGATATCCTTCGGTCCCCTACATCATCCCTGTTGATGATAATTGTTGAGTGCTTACTGTAGGGGACTTACAGTTTCCTAAGCACGAGCAGGGTCAGACCCAATCCCAAGGGGGGTGAGACGATGAGCTCTACCAAAGAGCTCTTCGTATATCTGCATTGGTTGCCTCTCCCGGATTCAATAGGATGATGCGCGCCCCAGAGGTCGTCACAAGGACAGGTGTGTAGCAGTGATGACGAGGAGCGGGAGCAGGATGGACACTCGCCGTGTGCTACTCGCTATAGGTCCACCTTCACAAGGCGAAGCCCTAAAGGTGTCATCACTGAGCCATCCAACCCTTGGTATCTGGCTCCTCATCGTTGCATCCTCTACAAAGAACGTTCAATGTCGGATATCACTACAGGTCCTCTTCAACCACATGGGTGGCAACTATGTGGGGGCAAACCAGGTTTGGTTTTTTATTACTGTCGATCTAGCCAATGTGCTTATCCAAGAAGTTATATTGCGGTCCTACTACCTTGTGCTACATATGGGGCGCCACTCCACATCCTCCGACAGGACCACAACTCAGGCAAAGAGGGCGCGGAGTTGACACCATAATGAGGCAAGGAACAAAACGATAGTTTTGCAGGGTCTATCCATGTTGGAGTGGTGACCGGTGAGGTGGCGTGACACATCGTTCAAAATGTTTACTGTCAAGATGACAATACTATAGGAGCAAAACTAAAGTTAGCAATTGAAGGCAATAACTGTAAGAACAACTTCAGTGGAGCCCCTATTCTAAATCTAGGGACTTGGTTAAAAAAATTCACTTCAATGCACCTCCTATTTGGGCTCCTATTTTAGGAGGGCTCTCAAATTTTAGTTTTGGGTCCCCAGAAAAGAGACCCTCCTATTCCTCTCCCCTAAATTAGGGACTATGGCTGTAGTTGAACTTTGAATTTGACCCTTAAATTTTGCAAGCCACCTTCCAAATGGAAATATAGAAGTTTGATTTGGGAGTTGTGACTGGAGATGCTCTAAGGATGGCAAACATTTAAATATCAAGGATGACATCTACTTTATTTGCATCCTTTAAGTACTAGTATATACTAGTGGTCAGAGTTGAATTTTTTTTGTCTTTTTTAAGGGAGAAAAAGTTTGTCCTACAACACTTCACTAAAGCGACATTTCTATATATTTTAAGGGAGTGCCGTGCCTATAGAGGGGGTCCTCCAGTTAACCCAAGAGGACATGCATGTATTAAAGAGTTGCCTCCACTCAAATGACACATGTGTGTAAGCATCATTGGAGGATCCAATTTATGCGGGTGGAGGCATCAGATCCTATCAATGTGCGGGGGCATCGTTCACACTGAAATTCTCCAATAGGTTGTTGGTCTTTAAATTTGAGAATGACGCAACCCCCCCACCCACCCACACACACACACACAATCCGACCATTAGAAGAAGCTGAAACTTTACAAATCTAAGAGTACGCCTAGTTTTAATTGAGGTATAGTGGCACCTGCAAAAATCTTAAGTACATCACAGGTGACTAAAGTCTCATAACATTTAAATCACCTTATTAGTATAATCTACAAGCAGAGCTGATATTATATACAAAGCACCATGACAATATACAAAGCATGATGGCGAAGTGAGGGTTTATCACCATGAGTCCATGACTATTTAACTCTACTAGCTAGCTTCTATGCAGATGCCATCAGCTAGTTAGCAGCGTCTCAACAGGTCAGTAAACAACCGCGGAAAGCAGCAGGACCACACATGGCACGTGATACACGCGGGTGCTGAGTGCTAACTTGACATGGTCACGCTCCAGCTTTTGCAGCCAGCCAGTCATACTGTACAAGGAAGAGGGATGATTTTTTGTCACAATTTAACCACAGGAACTAAGCTAGCTAAAAAAAGAGTTGTTAGTTACCAACCCAAACAACATCCTTTATAAATTGATAGCCTTCACAAGAATGGTCGCCAAAAGTGGTGGGAGGAGCCGCGGTTGAACAAGTAGAGTGAGTGAAGAAGAAGAGGAGAGAAATGAGGTTTTCTTCCCGTGTTTACCACCGCTGTGTCAAACAGATAGCCAAGGGTGATATCAGTTATTACGGCGGCTGGATCGCAGCTTGTGGAATTTAGGGACTGTTTGGTTCTTAGCCTTTGATTGTCACACCACAGTGTGGCTCGCCACAGAAAATCGGAGGCGGTTTGGTTGCTGCACAAAACGAGACTCGCCACAGGGATGTCAGTTCATTTGCGTCAGCCTTTTCGCCACCGCTGCATTGAGCGTTTTCTCCGCCACAACACTGAGGCCGCCACAGCTTGGCGTGGCTGGCTGACTACGGCGGGCATCCAAACAACCACTAGTGTCCAAACAATCATCGCCAGCCGTGGCGAAACTAGAAGTATAATATAGGGGGATTTGTCAATTGCATGTATATGTACGTACACACGCACATAGTGGAAAAAATAATCTTGGTATTTATAATTAAGTCATAGTATATAAAATACAATTAATAAGAAAATAACCGAGGATAAAAGGTTCTCTAAAAGGAAACATGAGATCTTGATTGGCAACAAAATATTACTCAATTAGCTATTTCTAAAATGCATACTATATCTCTACAACTAAAAAGCAGGAAGAGCAATCGTTCACAGGCAGACCCATGCCCTCGCTCCAATAGAAGTCTTCCCGCAGAACCATGTTGCGCTCCGCCCGTCCCGCTCCTCCCGCGCGTCCCCGGCCACCTAAGCGCGCCGCCTCCACCTGCTCCTCCCCGGCGCCCGCCCTCGTCACCCGCACGCCCGCCTCCCCGGCTCCGGTTCCTGGTGGAAGAACGACGTCGGCAGTGGGAGAGGAGAAGAGAGAAGGTGGTCAAAGGCGAGATTTGGGCGCGGAGCTCCGTCGCAGCCGTCGCGCACGCGACTCAGGCTGCTAGGTCGCGTGAGGGACTTTGGTCGCCACGATTCGCCACAGTTGACCGAGCGGGCGAGCTGTAGCCTCGCCGCCGCCGACCAGACGGGCGAGCTGGAGCTCCGGCCACCACCAGCCCCTTCGCGCGGGGGAGCTGGAGCCCCGGCCACCGCCGGCCCCTACACGTAGGTGAGTTGGAGCCACGCCGCAACCGACCGCGCGGGCGAGCTGGAGCCACATCGCTGCCGGCCGCGCGGTCAAGCCCCAGCCCCGCCGCCCTCCGCCATGAGGACAGCCTCGCACCCGTTCCCGTGCGGGAGGCGGTGGAGGCCATGCGGCCGTGCCTTTCCCGTGCCCGTGCGGGAGGCCATGAGGTTTTCTTTCTTTTTTCTTTTTTGCGATTGGGGATGAACGGATAAGGAGAGAGGAAATAAAAAAGGAGAAAAAAAAATAAAGGATAAGACTATATTTGATACTATTTCCTATTTCCTAGGTACTTCAAATGGTTTATCGGATTCACGGATACTTTGAATAGAATCCGTGTTCGTGCCTCGTGCATGAGTGCAGTAGCTAATTTTCACCTTTCATGATGTGCACTAGCTAATTTTCACCTTTCATGATGTCCGTGTATTAATTCTCTCTAAAAGTAATTAAGAAATGTCCGTGTATTAATACAACGGAAGAAATATTTCACAAACTTTATTTGATTTTTGGATTTATCACTTTAATATATGTATTTAATTTTACAATATTATTATATTACAGTGCGATCTATATGTTTAATACGAAAATTTTGTTATCCCGTAACAACGCACGGCTACGATCCTAGTAAATAGAACAATAAATAATGTTCAAACGATCGACACATAGAAGCATACTGCAGAAGCAAAAAAAAAAAAACTTAGAGTAGTACATGCTGTTGAGAAGTGAAAGCACTACCATACTACTGCTGCTGGAGCCTAGACGGTCTGTGCCCGAATCTGTCACTATTAGGTGAGCAGCAGAGCACCGCACAGCTAGAAGACTTGGGCTTCACAAGTTATGGAGGGAAGTGGGGGGCATGGCCCACTATGGCCCCACCTGGCTCGCCATCACGTTAGATGTTACGGTGTTTCAAATCATTGCGATTTCCACTGTCGGATCATACGGTGAACTGACAGTGCTAGATTGTTTCATCACTGGTCACTACCGAAAACCGACTCTTTGCGGAGTGTTTTGAGGTTTGCCAAATGTTTTTTTCTAGATATGGTGAACCGACAGTGCTAGGTTGTTTCATCACTGGTCACTACCGGAAATCGACTCTTTGTGGAGTGTTTTTGAGGTTTGCTGAGTGTCTTAAAAAAACACTCGACAAAGAGCTTCTTTGCTGAGTGTTTTAGTTTTTACACTACGCAAAGAAAATTTGAAAGCATATTTTGAAGTAGTAAATCAATTCAAACGAAAAGGTTTTGAACTACAAAGTTGTTTAACTCATCAAGATGTATAATATTTGTTTTGGTCATTTCTTCATGTGTCAAAGTGAAAATAAATTTGTTTATAAATCTTACATATCTCTATTGTAGTTATGAAACTATAAGAGAGATACATAAAATTTATGAATAATATTAAAATGACCATGTCGGATGAACATATGATCAAACAACCAAAATAAACTTTGTAGATTTGAGATCATCTTGTCATACAAAATCTAAACTGCATTTCAATTTTTTAAAAAATTAAATTTGAATTTTTCAAAGGACCTCGGGTGGAAAAACAACCAAAATAAACATTGTAGATGTTGAAAAGTTATGAAACATTGTAGTTGACAACTTTTTTATTTGAAATTATGCAAAACTGTGTTTGAATTGCTTATAATTTAAAATTCAAAATTTTCAAACTACCTCGGATAAAAAAATAACCAAAATAAACATTGTAGATCTTAAAAAGTTATGAAACATTGTAGTTGACAACTTTTTAATTTAAAATCATCTTGTCATGAAAACTGGGTTTGAATTTCAAATTTTTGAAATTCAAATTTTGTAAACGACATCGGATGAAAAAACTTCTTCAATGAAAAGTAAGTCTCGAAAAGTTATGAAACTTTTTTGTTTACAATTTTTTTGTTTGAATTTGTTTAGGTCCTCAAACAAATAACTTACAGTCAGTTTGATTCAATTATACCAGCTGGGAAGTAAGGCTAGCTAACAACTAAACAACAACAGAGGAACAACCAAGCTACTGAGCAAACAAAGATATTTGCGGTATTTAAGTATCTGTCCTTAAGGTTAATGCTCCTTGGGTCTCCAAATTTAGGTTTGTCCGAATAGAATTGTCATCTGCATGTAACATGTTTACTGTTTTGGCTAACATGGCATGCCACCGCACCTCTCTAGTACAAAGAAATCCTACAAAATGACCATTGTGCCTCTGCCTCATTGTTCCCTATTTTAATTAGTAAGGATGCTGATACCGACGTGTCCTGTGCACTACGTTCCACTGCTCGCGACCCTCGCCAGGGTGCCGACGAGTCCTGTGCGCTACATCCACCGCTTGCCACCCTCGTCCACTACTTCATCGTCTCCATTGATGTCACCCGATTCAAGTTCACCATGCATGGAGTGAAGCCCGGTCCTAGTCCGAAGAGGGAGAGGCGATGAGCTCCATTGAGGAACTCTTCATCGCCAACTGCATCCACATTGACCTCTTCCCAATCAATATGAGGCTCTAGAGGTTGTCGCGACGATGGCTATGAGGTGTTGGGCGGAGATAACATGGAGCTGAAGCGAGATGGATGTTCTCAATACTATTGACCGGGCTAGGACTGCCTCCCTGATGTGGAGCACCTAGGGCGCCACCGCCAAGCCATCCAACCACTTGGCGTCAGCCTCTTTATCTTCTTTCTCGTCATCGTTGTGTTCTCGATAAAGAACATTTGATAGAGAATATCACTACATTACCTTCCCAACAACACGAGCAACGACTACGTGGGGGTAAGGCGGGTTGGGTTTCTCTAGGCTTTCCCATCTGGCCATTGCACTGATCTGAGAAGTCGTCAGAGTTCACACCATAATGAGGTGACCTAGGTGGTTTCATATATAGGGTCTATCCACGTTGGTGTCGCCACTCCATAATGAGGTGACCTAGGTGGTTTCACAGGGTCTATCCACGTTGGTATCGCCACTGATGAGATGGTTGACACGTCGCTCTTAAATTAGCAAATATGTTGTAATGATCACTGTGTAGATGATATTCCCTCCATATTCAAAAAATTTGTCGTTTTAGCACTATTACAGAAACGACAAACAGTGCCGGTTCAAAACCCCCTTCAGTGGCGGTTTTTGAACCGACACTGGCAAATCGGCAGTGATGGCTCAAGCATCACTGCCGGTTCGTGTTACCAACCGGCAGTGATGCTTGAGCCATCACTACCGGTTTGGCACCCCAACCGACAGTGAATGTAGGATATCACTGCCGGTTCTAAGTGATCCAGTGATTTAATTTTTGTAATTTACATTTATTACAGAAACCATCAACATTATATTACAGAAACCATCAACATTTATATTACAGAAATTCATAGATGTGTCTTAAACTTATTGTACATACAAATGAGATTACAACATATAATTAGAGTCCAAGTCCAAAGAATCCATTACACCATAATTATAAATTAAACTACTGTCCACAAATTGGCGACAAAATAAATCATGTGGCAGCACCTAATTGCACCCAATTCCAGCCAATTGCAATGCCATCTACCAGCACTTCGTGTTCTACCAAATTTGTGCATAACTAAACCTACAATGCACGTACAACACTTTCATACACACACCAACTAACAACACTTGGTGGTCAACCAATTCGTGCAAAACTAAACCTACAATGCACGTTACACACCTTCATACACAGACGTCTGACCTTCATCGCATACCCCAAATAGCAGTGGCAGCTAACTCCCTTATGACACTTGTTCCAGCGGCAGCATTGAAGTGAACAGATTCGGTAACAGGATACATGGTACCTAATCTATGGTTAATTTCCCACAAGTAATTGTCCATTGCAAAAATTGTAATCAGGACCCATGCTTGCTTTTCCCTGGAATAACCAGGCAACCCCTCCAGGAGTTTCCACATTTCTTTGGTAACCCCAAAACGACGCTCTATGACACTACGCAGGCGGTTGTGCACATAGTTAAACTTCTCTTGTTTATTTAACATGCCTACATCAACACCGTACCATGATTGTAAATTAATATGGCTGCGCTATCGGTACTACATAATCAGACTAAGAGCATTACGATAAGGTGAAGCATGCATTGCGAGGTTGTGGTCCGGATTGAAGTACTTGCCTTGTCTGTCAGGCGGCGGCGTCTGCTGCCAACGTCGTGAAGGGTGGATCCCTTAGGTGACGACGACAAAGCTGATGAAGTTGCCAGTGTGGGCAGGCAGCAGGGGAGTCTACCGACTCAGTTCTGTACAAAGTACAAAAGAAATGTGTGACTACATTGCGCGGTTGGGTGAAGGTAACGAACTCATCGGGCAACAAGAAGATAGCAGGGTGAGGAACGAACCGTACCTCCCCGTTGGTGGATAACCGGCGAAGTTGGACGCGGATCCGGCGGAAGACGAGAACAAGGGATTTAAAATGGGGATCCGGCGGCGTGCAGTGGAGGGAGCTCCTCGCGGCGGCGTGCGTCGAGCAGAGCAGAGCAGGCGGCGGCGGCGTGCAGTTGCGGCGTCGAGCAGAGCAGAGCGGCAGAGTGGAGGGAGCTCCTCGCGGCGTTGAGGTCATCGAGGTCCAGTGGGCGGCGGCGGCGTGCAGTGGCGAGCTCGGGCTCGGGCAGAATGGATAAGTGTGGAACGGGCGCGCGTCTGAAATTTTCAGACATGCGCCAGTTCATTAAATAGGGTGGCATATTAGTGCCGGTTCTTATTACAAACCGACAGTGATGTGCCCTATCAGTGCCGGTTTGTAAGAAGAACTGACAGTGATGAGGGAGCATCACTGCCGGTTGGTTATTAGAACCGGCAGTGATAGGGGAACATCACTGTCGGTTTCTCTACAACCGGCAGTGATGTGTGTAGTTTTTTAAATCTGTCTTTTGCTTTAAAATTCAAATTACTCCTAATTTTTTACTAGAACTTGAAAAACTCCAAACATAGAAGTTGCATAATTTTTAATTCTCTACAACTCTTGCTGAAGTAGCATATTCAAATTCTTTATAGTTTTTGAATTTCATTTTGAATTTGAATAAGGGTTTAAAATTCAATTACCCCCTTTGTAATTACTCCAAAAATTTGAATAGAAGTTGAAAATCTTCCAATATAGCTTTTGCTAGTTTTGAGTAGCTCTACATTATTTCTTATACACTCAAGGTCTAATTCTTCATAGTTTTTGAATTCCATTTTGAATTTGAATAAGGGTTTAAAATTCAATTACCCCCTTTGTAATTACTCCAAAAATTTGAATAGAAGTTGAAAATCTTCCAACATAGCTTTTGCTAGTTTTGAGGAGCTCTACATTACTGCTTATACACTCAAGGTCCAATTCTTTATAGATTTTGAATTCCTTTTGACATGGCACACATCAATCAACAACGTGGTACAACTCATCAATCTCTACAACTCCATATGATCTCAAATTCGATGCAAATTACTAAAACAACATTTAAGGATTACATAGTTTATGATACTCTAACAATTCATGGTGCAGGCACGATGATGGCCTCATCATGATCACTCCGGAGGTAGCAGGTTCGTCACCCTCTTCAAGGACATGTAGGGTAACGTCCGCCCCAAAAGGAGCCATTTCTTCATAACCTTTGTACTCTTCTTCGTCTGTCACTCCGTCGACACCTACAATCTTCCTTTTGCCTTGCAATACTACATGTCGTCTTCCATTTGTATTGTTATCCCTTGCATAGAAGATTTGCAAAACATCCTTTGCAAGGACGAAGGGATCATCCTTCCATTCGTGGAGCTATAGGAAAATACCACACAGACTTTACTGGCCCTCCTCTGGTCTTGCTTCCATCATTTGATGGCCCTTGCTTGTATCGGGGAGTTTTACACTTGGGACATGCATCCAAGTCTTTATATTTCTCTCCACGGTACAATATGCAGTCGTTGGAACACGCGTGGATTTTCTCAACCTCGAGGCCAATTGGGCAAATCATTTGCTTCGCAAGGTAAGTCTTTTCTGCTAACTCGGCCTCCAGGAACAGTTTATGTAGTATAACTAACAAGTTATCGAAACATTTATCACTCAACCCATTCGTTGATTTGAACTCCAATAGCATGATGTTGGCTTCCAGTTTGCTTATTGGGCAGTCCGGAAACAATGGTGTTTTTGCATCCTTTCTCATCATCTCCAGTTTTTTCAACTGTGAAGCATTAAGGAATCAAAGGAAACATAGGAACATATTAATAGAAGCATTTTTGAACAATATTCTTCGATATAATTTGAATTTGGTCGCGCTATAAAAATAAAGAGAACAAATAGATAACAATGGAAGCATGGAGTATTAAATGTAAGTATTAAATGCATGCATGGAGTATTAAATCTAAGTAATAAATATCGAATCTATTCCACATCCCATCAAATCTTTCATGCATGTATTGAGTATTAAATGTAAATAATAAATATAACTAATTACAATTTTTATCCATAATTTTCGAGACGAATCTTTCGAACCTAGCTACTCAATGATTATACAATAATTACTCAATAAAAACAAAGTGCTACAATTTTTCTAAATAATTTTGGATCTAAAAGCTACAAAAAATTGACACAAATTGCAACATCCCTGTTCTTGATCATGAGAACTAGCATAGCTCTAACACACAATTGACACAATATAAACCAACAATTCTAAAGAATTATGCTTGTTACTAACCAAGAGCAAGAAGACATGAGGATCCAAGAGTGAAGAGGAGCCAACAATGGAGATCAAGAGAGCTCCTCACGCACTGTTCTGTAAAAGCTACAAAAAATTGACACAAATTGCAACATCCCTGTTCTTGATCATGAAAACTAGCATAGCTCTAACACAAATTGACACAATGTAAACCAACAATTTTAAAGAATTATGCTTGTTACTAACCAAGAGCAAAAAGACATGAGGATCCAAGAGTGAAGAGGAGCCAACAATGGAGATCAAGAGAGCTCCTCACGCACTGTTCTGTACTGTTGGGCAGAGGAGGGAGGGAGACATCACTGCCGGTTCCATCCACGAACAGGCAGTGAAACACCACATCACTACCGGTTGGTGGCTTGAACCGGCAGTGATAGGCCCGAGAGTCATCACTGCCGGTTCAAGCCACGAACCGACAGTGATGTGGTGTTTCACTACCGGTTCAACCCCTGCCCCCAATAATTGGGGGTCTGTCAGAGGAAGAACCGGCAGTGAAGGGGCATCACTGCCGGCCCAAATAAAACCGGCAGTGATGGGTCGGCAGTGATTGCCGTTTCTGTAGTAGTGTAGAAAACGGTACGTCAAAGTGTACCTTTGACCGTTTATTTTTTGAAAAATATTTATTGAAATATAATATATGTATACTTTTATGAAAGTATTTTTCAAGACAAATCTATTGAAACTCAACAACTTAAAAATTATACATGATTTATATTTCCAATGTTTGACTAAAACCTTGTCCTAAACAACAAGTTTTTTGAGTATGAAGGGAGTAATTTTGTAGGAGCAAAATTATAATTTTGTAAGAGCAAAACTAAGGTTAGAAACTGAAGCAGGAGCAAGAATGCAAATATTTAAATGTCCCAAGACGATACACGGCCGGATAACAACTATCTTTGTCCTTCAGGAGTTCTCTGGAATGATATATATTTCTATTTCAATGGAGGGAGTACCATGCCTGTACTATAGAGGTGGTGTCGTATAGAGCATTATTGGAGGATCATCGAATATAGCACAAACATACAGCCGCGACAAAGGTAATCAGTATCCGATTCTACTGTGTGTTTGTGTGTGTTGGGGGTGGGGTGCAGTGGAGGGCATCCGATCCACTGTGGGGTATATTTTGGGCGTCACCACACTGAAGTTTTCAAATAGGTGGATGACCTTGTTATACACATGTGTATATAAATGCTTAAGGCCTTGTTTGTATGCGCATATATTAACATCAAACCACATGCGTTGAAGTGTATTTGAACTAATATACACTCCAATCAAGAACAATCCATATGGTTTGAGGTTGATACATGTGTATCCAAACAAGACCTAAGTAAAGTAGAGGATCACTCTGTAATGCAAAATTTAGTACTGACCCTATCCAGCTAGGTTTTTCTTTGCTCATTAATAATCTGATAAAGTAGACAATAATGTAAGGGCGTGGTCTAGCTAGTTCTCATTTAATTAACATTTAAACAATAATCACCTTATATATATTACGTAATTCCTAATAAGTCCAGCATGACAATATATAAAATGCAATAATGCATGATGGCGAAGTGACAATTTATATATCACCATGATTATGCTACCTAAGTCGTCGTCGATCGATCTATCCACTATATCTTCTCTGTGCAGGGTCACTATTAACAACGTAACCCCGTCGGAAAGCAGCTAGTAGCAGGATCACACATGATACACGGGTGCTGATCGATCGAGTTGTTGACTTGACTTGCCACGCTCCGATCCAGCTAGCAGTCAGTCATACTCTATATCAACATGCATGTGTGTTAACCATGCAACGTCCATGTAAACCCTAGTGGCCGCCAACCAATTAATTAAACCTCAATCAGGCAGAGAGATCAATCGAAGAACATGACCCATCTAAAACCCCAGCCCAGCCCAGCCCACGTCTCCTACCTGGGTATCGACCCGGTCCAGCCCAGCCCTCTATGGAGCCCTATAAAAAGCACCCCATCCTCTCTCAGCTTCGTGCCAGCTTGAGCATATATTCCACTTTGCTAGCCAGCATACTTACACGTAGCTAGCTAGCTTACTCAGCTGGGGTGCACACTCTGCACTAGCCAGCAGGAACTGTGTAGGAGTAGTGTAGGATGATCACCATGGCTGCCAAGCAGCAAGCCGTCGGCCACACCAACAAGATGGGGGAGGAGAAGCTGATCATCCGGCCGGAGAAGGTGAGGTTCATCGACATCCTGTCGATGCTGTTCCTGCGTAGGCCGATCACCAGCTACGCGTTTGTCGACGCCGGCGACCGTACCGCCGCCGACTTGAGCAGCACGCCCGGCGACTGGTTCGTCGCGCTCACCGAGCTCATCCAGAAGGCGCTCACTGCCGCCTACTGGCCGGCGCTCATCATCGGCGCCGTCGTCGAGGTCCTCCTCAACTTCGTCGCCCTCAACAATGGCGTACTCGGCATCTTTCTCAACATCTTCAGATGTACGTTCGATCGTTGGTATACCGTACATATATGCACGGTTATACATAACACATGAACTAACAAACATCGCTAATAAGGTTATATTCATTTTGATCTTTTTAAAACGCACTACATAACTTGATATATAAATGTAACGGCAAACATGGCACAAATTAATGTATGAATGTACGTACTGCAGAACTAGAAAAATGTATGATCATCAACTAGCCATATTTCAAAAAGGACTTCTGGTTATAATTAATTTGCAGCAAATATAATGCAATTTAAATCACAAAATGAAGAATACGTGTTCAAGATAATTACTCAACATTAAGTGAACCGCCGTGCTATGACGCGCGTGCACCCAGCAGAGAAAAATGCATACGCACTGCTGTGTGCGAACGTCACAGTATGTCGTTCGTCGTCGTCATCAAAAGGTAAAGTGACATAACAGTACAATATGACCCAAGGACGTCTCTCTCTCTTTCTCTCACTTTATATTGGGTCTTCCTATTTCTTACCTTTATAGATTCTTTTCATTTACTTTGCTACAATTTATTTTCTTTCCTTTTTTTTGTTTTTCTCTTCATTATATATCCTTTGCTAAGCTTTCCGTGTCAGTTTAAGCATTTCCTTTGTTTTCTTACACAGGATTTTTTTTTTCGAACACAATTAACTAATTGAACCACTATCTTTTTTGCAAGGAAATTAAGTTAGCCATTTGTTTGTGTTTGATTTTCTCTTCTTTGCTTTCCATTTCCATGTTTTTTGTTACTTTAGGCAACAAGCGTCTTGGACAATAAGATATGGAGCTTACCCATACCTGCTCCTCACTTCTTTCATTGTCCAATTGGCAAGTTTTGTTTGTCTCGTTCATGTACATGATGACACACTTGCACACATATGATGAGTAGAAGATAATGAAGTTGCATAGTAATCCAACACATGCATGCAAGATCTCGCGTGGACGTATGGATAGTACCAAAAACCAGCTGACCTAACACTTGTAGATCATAAAGAATATATAATAATTTCATAATAATTGATTTATAAATACTGCCCGTGCATCTTTAAGTAAAATTAAATTAAAGAAATGGCTGCCAATGGACATGCATGCATGGGCAGGTAAGCTGGTGATCCCACGCCGGGAGGCGCCCAACTTCCGGTCCATGATCGGGCTCATCGACGGCAGGACAGAGCTGAAGCCGCTGCCGGCCGGCGGCGGCCCCGAGGACCGGCGGCTGCAGGTGGTGGGCGTCTCCGCCCTCGCCGCCGGGGAGGATGACTACTACGTGGACGTGGAGAGCGGCGGCGGGGGCACGGCGGCGGTGCCGCTGGTGCAGCAGCAGTACGTGAACGGGCGGCTCATCCGGCTGCGGACCTTCTCGGTGTTCGAGGTGAGCATGATGGCCGCCAAGCTCGCCTACGAGAACGCCGCCTACATCGAGAATGTCGTCAAGAACGTCTGGAAGGTATGGTGATTAAAGAGAGATGTTCTCAGAACTGAAGGATATTTATATTTGAAAATCATGCATATATACATAATTAAATTTGGGCAGGGAGAAGAAGTCAGCCAAATTTGAAAAAATTACATTCGAACACAGTAATATTGTAGACAGCGACAAACGAGTTCTATCGTCATTCAGTTTCTGTCCTGCTACATATATATGCTGGACAGCTGCATTGATGGTAACTGGACTTCATAACCCTAGTGCTCGCTCTAGGTATTTATATATCCAAAAAGTAAATGAATGAAAACAGTGGAGTAACGTCTCTATATATAGGATGATTATGGTACATCTCCAAATTAAAGAGAAAAATAAATTGGTCTGAATTTTTATTCCAAGGTCATGTCCAGCTAGCAGAAAATGGCTTGTCAGATCCCAAAGCAGGTTGCACATTTGCACAATGGATGGCTTGTCAGTCCTGAGAACCACACATGTTTTTTCTGAACCTGATGAGTCCTGAGAATATAGGAACTATGTCAACTTGTCAATTATGCATGACGACGGCAACACTAGTGCAGAGTCGTACCTATCAAGGTGCAAGTTCAACAAGCAAGGACACCAATCATTTTGGGACAAGTAGACAAGTTTTTTCCACGCATCAATCAATCAAATCCATGGACGCTAGTCACTGCTGACTGTCACTCTGTCACTTACTCCATAACCACGTTCTGCAGGAGTACACCTAATCCGATCCGTCATAAAAAAAACTCGTTAATGCCACACACGCACTGTCTTTTAATTATCTGATGATGATTAAATTGTATATACACAATAAATTACTGCCCGTTTGATCTACTCTACTCTAGTAGTATTTTTCAATAACAAGCTAGTAGCTAATAATGGATCTTATTAATTCGTTCGATCTCTGCCGCTGTCTGTCTGAATTTGCAGTTCAACTTCGTGGGGTTCTACAACTGCTGGAACAGTAAGTTCAGTTTCATCAAATTTAAAGCTTGCTAGTAAAATGAATGAATTGAAATGATATTTCATCAAGATCAACCTGGCCGGCCGGATGAAACATGCAGAGTTCGTGAAAGACCACACGACGCAGGCGTTCGTGTTCACCGACAAGGCGAGCGACGCGAGCGTGGTGGTGGTATCATTCCGTGGCACAGAGCCCTTCAACATGCGCGACTGGTCGACAGACGTGAACCTCTCATGGCTAGGCATGGGGGTTCTAGGCCACATCCACGTCGGCTTCCTCAAGGCGCTGGGCCTCCAGGAAGAAGACGGCAAGGACGCGGCCAAGGCGTTCCCAAAGGCGACCCCAAACGCCGTCGAGGGAAAACCGCTGGCCTACTACACTCTCCGCGAGGTGCTCAAGGAGCAGCTGAAGAAGCACCCGAACGCCAACGTGGTGGTGACCGGACACAGCCTGGGGGGCGCGCTGGCGGCGATCTTCCCGGCGCTACTGGCGTTCCACGGCGAGACCGACGTGCTGGACCGTCTCATGTCCGTGGTCACCTACGGGCAGCCTCGTGTCGGCGACAAGACGTTCGCCGACTACGTGCGCGCCAACGTGCCCGTGGAGCCCGTCCGCGTCGTGTACCGCTACGACGTCGTGCCGCGGGTCCCGTTCGACGCGCCGCCCGTCGCCGAGTTCAAGCATGGTGGCACCTGCGTCTACTTTGATGGATGGTATAAGGGACGTGCCATTGCTAAGGGTGGTGACGCGCCGAACCCGAACTACTTTGACCCTAAGTACCTGCTGTCCATGTATGGCAATGCTTGGGGTGATCTGTTCAAGGGCGCGTTTCTTTGGACTAAGGAAGGCAAGGACTACCGTGAGGGCGCCGTCTCGCTGCTCTACCGTGCCACTGGCCTGCTCGTGCCTGGCCTCGCGTCGCATAGCCCTAGAGACTATGTCAACTCCGTCCGCCTCGGCAGCATTGACACCGGCAAGGAGGAGGTCTGATCTGATGGATGTCCATGAGAGCTAGCTAGCTAGCTAGCTTAGCTTAGCTTAGCTTAGCTTTTGGATGTCACTGCGTGAAGTGTGTGTCGGTTGGTGTGTGTGTGGATGGATGGACTGTGCAGCAAGCTAAGAGAGAAGGGAAGGAAGCAAGCTGGAGCTGGATGTTATGTACTGTGTGTGTGTGTTCATTTGCACGTGCCTGCTTCATTGCAATAATTGGATGAAATAAACAGCAATGGCTTCAGTATTATTGAATATATGCATCCAATCTCCTGTACAAGAAGGCCACGTTGCTGAACAGTTGGAGTGTTTGGAAGGATGCATGAAAACTGCGAAGCATGTCCATGTGCACACTTGTACTTCCCCTGTTGTGAGGTGTGAGTTGTGACTGCATGCTTGCCTCTTGTCGTCGTGAGACGATTCAGACTGTCGTCCTCACTGTTCTGTTCAGCAGGCAGACCAGTGAATAACTAGCTAGCAAGGTAGCAATGACGACACACCATCTATCCATCTCACATGCCTGGACAATCTATATCACAATAGACCACATACACATGCTTGAATGCTCTCTACTGCACATGCCTCGCCTCCTTATTTTATTTCTTTTATAAGGGCCCCTAGCTAGCAGACGTCAAATTGCATTTTAATTTTCTTCCAAGTTGGGACAATAATGTGACATTTCTTTGTGACCATAGATAAGAAGGTACCATATATATAAACTAGAAAATACAAGAAAAAGTAATATTGTATTGACAAATGTTAAATCAATAACAAGGGTCCTAGGCAGTAGTTTAGTTGGTCTTGTGTAGCTTTATTTGGAATTTGCTATCGTCAGGGCTGCAATCTGCTAATAATATCTGGAGAGCAGATATGGGCAGACCAGAATGCCCATGCATCCATATGGCCTGCTTTTGTATTGGGCCCAACAGCCCAGCGTACGTGCCAAAGACTTGCCAATAGTGCATGGCCCAAGACTATGATTATCTTGTTGCAAACTACATACTCCTACTGCATTCCTGGTTGTCACTTAAATCTGCATGGGAGGTTTAGGTTTCAAAGCAATCGAACTTTTTATTCACGCTATATTAGCACGACAGCCGACAGGCTTGGCCTATCATACATACAAGAACCTGACTCGTTGAGTGCGAGGGTTTTGAGATCAGTATACTTTCCAGATGGTGATTTCATATATAGAACCTCAATTGGGCATCAGTCGCCCCTCCCATATATTTGGCATCTGTCGTGGAAGGAAATGATGTGCTAAAGGAAGGTTTGATTCGGCGAATTAACACACTAATGCATGGTGTCCGAACTGGATACCACGCAATGGTATACTCACTACTACAGATAACTACATCGGATTTTGAACCGGATTTTGAACCGACATAACCAAATAGGCAGCACTGCCAGTTCGTTACGAGATGGATGTCTAGAAAAAATCATCTTTTAAAAATAGAAAAAAAGATTTAAATTCTAGGAGAGGCTCCTAGTAACTTTTTTTGGTGTAAAATCATGAACTATGCTCCCGCGGGGATTCAAACCCACAACCTCAACTTCGTGCGATCCCTCCTCTACCACTCCACCCATGACTCACTTGTGTCAAAATTCGGTTTTATTTCACCTCATTCTATACTAAACCGAGTGAAAATTGATTGTTTGAGCAACTAAACGAATTGAAATGAAAAAGTTGTAAACTGCAAAGTTTCATAACTTTTCGAGATCTACAACTTTCATGTAGAAAGTTTTTCCATCCGAGGTCGTTTACAAAATTTTAAATTTCAAATTTGATATATTCGAACGTAGTTTTCGATGATAAGATGATTTCAAATAAAAAAGTTGTTAACTACAAAGTTTCATAACTTTTTGAGATCTACAACTTTTATGTCATCCGAGGTCGTTTACAAAAATAAAAAAAATCAGTGTCTAGCTACATCACTTGCGGTTACAACCACGAACCGGCAGTGATGCTCATCATCAGTGGTGGTTCGTGGCTGGAACCGGCAGTGAAAGTGTCCAGGTTATCACTGCTGGTTCCAGCCACGGACTGGTAGTGATGATGAGCTTCAGTGCCGGTTTGGCATAGAACCGGCAGTGAAGAGTTTGGCAGACTCGGTAGTGATGGGTTAGCAGTGATGTTCGAATCTGTAGTAGTGACTATTGCCAGTCACATGCTTAAGGGATAGTAAATGAACCTGTAATGGTTGCTGAATTTATTGAACAAAGCACCTTCTTCACTTGGGACAAATTGAAGCTCCATAATTACGTTCTTCTCTCTTCTCTCAAATTAATAGACGTGGAGGTGATATGTTATATACCAAATATAATGAGGAAAGTTGGACTCCCTCTCGGTCGTCTCCGTCCCGAGGCGACTCGAGGGCGACCCGCGCCGCCACACAGACCCCCACCAGCCACTCCCCTCCGGCCGCCGCTGCTGCCGTTGTGCGTGGCGGCGGCGGCCAGCGACGGTGCAGCCGAACCGCCAGCCCTGCTCGCATCCTTCCTCACCTCTAGTTTTCTTCAACATCTCTCTTCTCGTGATCTCGATCTGCGTGCGTTCGTCGCCTCGTCGGTGGGTGGGAGTGGTCGGAGCTGCGGACCCGTCCCTCTCGATGTCGGATCTGTCGACGCCGCCCCACCTCCGTCCGGCCACCGCCAGTGCTTGACGTCGGCGGCCCGACAGACGGCAAAGACGGTCGCGGCGGTGCTTCTCTTCCCTCGTTCCTCTCTCTCCATGGTGCTTCGTGGGCAGGCTCTCAATGTCGTCGCTGAAGAGTTGGCCGGCGGCGCAGCTCGTCCTGGCGTGGGCGGATCTGGCCCCCCATGGCCGGATCTACTGCCCCACACTCAGATCCGGCTTCCTATGTGCCCCGGCCGGCCAGCTGCTTCCTGTACCGCTGGTGCCCGGCCCTGCGTAGGCTGGCACCAGCACCCCATCCTTCGATGCTCCCTCACGTCGTGGAGCTCGACCTGCCGGCGTCGAGCTCTACCGGGCGTCCCACCTCGTCGTGGTCTCCTTGGGCCTGGCCTAGCCGTCCCCGTGTGGCTGCGGCCGGCGCCCCTCGTTCCTCCCCATGTGGCTATGATTTTCTGTATCCTTCCTCAGCAGGTCGTCGCTGTCGGTTGGTGGGTTGTGGACAGGGTGAAAGCTCGGACGACGACGTCTGCGGACGTTGCTCCCTCCCTGGAGGCGTCCTTGGTCCCTCTTCCCCCGCCTCTTGCCCGACCTCAGCAATGGCACGATGTGCGCAGTTCGGCCGTGGGAATGCCGGCGGCTGGGCTACATACTTATGGCCATCATGCCGGTGCGCGCCTCCCATCGTCGCGGCTGCTCCGCACGGTGTGGCGGCGGTGGGCACATGCTTGTTGGTGCGCGCCTCCCTCCATCGTGGGCGAGTCCGGTTTGGCTCCGCATGGTGTGGCGGCGGCCGGCACATTCTTGTCGTTGCAATCCTCCTTCCATCGCGGGTGAGTCCGGGAACGGCTCCGCGCGTGGTGTGGCGGCGGCCGACATACTCTTGCCGGTGCGCGCCTCCTTCCATCGCAGGCGAGTCCGGGAACGGCTCCGCGTGGTGTGGCGGCGGCCGGCAACCCCCCTCCCTCGCCCTCCATCTAGGCATCATCGCTTTGTCGGTGGCACCTCCCACTGTCGCGGGCAAGTCCGAATGGCTCCGCGCGGTGTGGTGTCGGCCGGCAAACCCCCCTCCATCCAGGCGTGATCGTTGGGTCGGTGCGCGCCTCCCACTATAGCGGGCGAGTCCGGGAACGGCTCCGCGTGGTGTGGCGGCGGCCTCCTACGCCCAAATTTGGACACTGTCCAGCGTCGCTACTCCTGGTTTGGTCCACTACTCCTCGGCACAAGGCTTAGGCGAAAGCCATGTCGGAGTCACCTCTCGCTCCTGGGCCCGGCGTCGTTCACCTCCTTGGAGACATCGTTGAAGAGTTCTTGTGTCTTGGTCTGAGTCTTATACTTTCTTCTCTTTCTATGTATCTATGGTTGTGTCTCCATTCGTCCATTCGTCCCTGTACCAGGAGTGTATTGATTTTAGTTCGGTTTTCCAAAATTAAACGAACAACGGTTTTTGCTCCGTTTCCTAAAAACGAGGCTGTTGATATTAATCAATACTATTCAGGCTCAATACTATTCCGGTGGGAACGACTCACCCGTTGACAGTAAAAAAAATACCATAATACCAACATGTATGAGCAGACAAGGGGATTTTTGGGCTTAGCATTGTGATGGAAAAGAAGTTTTTTCTGTTCCCTCCGCCTATAGGATGCTGAGCACAAGAAACAGACGGGAAGAGTGGTTAAATGGGAATGCATCAGGTTCAGATTTTTGGAAAGTTGAAAAGAGTTGGGCTTTTCTTTGGCGTATTTTATCCCTGAGAAAATTAAACTATTTGTTTGGAGATTATTGGCCAAACATTCACACTACGAACTGCAGATGTACGTCAGCACAGGCACATGGCGGAAACCGAAGTGCTCCTTGCGCGGTGCTGAGGATTCCTGGAAATGCTCGCTACTTCTTTGCACCATGTCCATGTCTAAATATGTCTGCTGGGCGTTGGTTGACGAGGAAATAACTGAACGTCTCATCAATGTTCGGGAGTCTGATGCAAGAAGCTGGATCTTGTCATTGATAGAGACTGTGCTAACCGAAATACATATGCAATTTGTATGTTCCCTTATTTCTCATGATTGATGGTATGTTTACTTGTATATTAGGATGCTTTCCCATTGTAACATGTACACCATATATATAATAATGAAACCTAAGGCGGCCGTGATTGTGCGTGCTGTGCTTTCCCAATCTCTTCCATTTTTACAGAGACCTGAAGCATGATGATCCGATCCGGGTTCTAGTTAACACTATCGGCAATTTGGTATGCTGGTAGGAAGGCTATCCACGATGACAATACCTTCCAAAGCCCATTATCTACTTTCCTGTCCGTGAATTCATATATCTCAGAACTCACGATGGTTGAAGAAAGAAGGGTGCGGGTGTTTTTTTTTTGAGGAAACTGGAGGGGCCAGGCCCCTACAGATAAGCTTTATTAAAAAAGAGAGGGAAAATACAAACTACAGGGAACAGGGAAGGAAAACAAAAAATTAAGGAACCGAAAACGAAATAAAGAAAATGAGTGAAAAGCTCTGAGTTACAGAATAGAAGCTATCCATTCATCAAACTGAAAGTTCAGTCCTGTTTTCACTCTATGCTTCAGCAAGAGTATCTCTTTCTGAAATATTAACCTGGCCAAATTTATTGATGGATGTTGGCCTTTGAAAATGAGATCGTTTCTTAAAGTCCAGATTGTCCAACACATCAAAATGACCGCTGCCATGAAGAACTGTGACTGGAGTTTGTCATTGAACTGTTCCACAACCTGAGGGAACTCTGAACTCCCTGTGGTATCAACATCAATGATCTGCCAGCATTGACTTGCGAAAGGACATTGCAGAAAAAGATGTTGGCAAGTTTCTTCAGTGTTTTGCAGGCACAAGACACAAGAGAATGATTGGAGTTGCATATTTCTTCTTTTCAAAATATTCCTTGTGCTTAGTCTATCCTTGATTAGCAACAAAAAAAAACTTTGTGCTTTGGCTGACAGAGGCAATCCCATAGCCACGTGTAAACCTCATGTACCTGATTGTGTCCCATTATCAGTTTGTATGCTTTTGATGAACTGAACTTGCTTCCCCATGGATATGTCCATATGTCTGTATTCTGAGTTTCAGGCATGTTTTGCACTAGTTGAATCATTTGCTGCAGTTGTTCATATGCTGAGGTTGAGATAGGTAGGTGAAAGAGTGCAGTGAGATCATCCTGATTTATGACCTTGCTAACAGTTATTAGCTTGTGCTTGGAAAAAGAGAATAATTCAGGCATTGCTAATTTTAGTGGTTGATCATCCCAACAATCATGCCAGAAGAGTACACTATCTCCACATTGTAGTTGTACTTTAGTCATTGTCTTGAATTGATCCAGGTTCTTTAGGTTATCTCTCCACCAAAATGACCCTTTGTTGGTTTGTCCTGGTAGTTTGTCATTTTTGTAATGTTTCTCCCAGACCATTTGTACCCAAGGGGTGTCTTTCCTATTGAAGAACTTATCCAATTTTTTAGCAGCAGTGCCTCATTTTGCTTCTCAATGTTTATCACTCCTAAACCTCCTTCTTCCTTTGTCTTGCATACCATCTTCCAGGCTGCTTTTGGCTGTTTTCTGGCATTAATTTCATTTCCCCTCCAAAGACAATGCTTTCTGAATCTATCAATTCTCTTGATTACTGTTTTCGGCAAAGCCAAAGTACAGAGATAGAAGGTGGGTAGTGCAGTGAAAACCGCATTTGTCAACTCAAGTCTTCCAGCTTGGTTCAGGAAGGTAGAAACAATTCTTAGCCTAGCTTCACACTTGTTAATGAGCGGGAGATAGTCCTGGATTAGGGGTTTAGTTATGCCCAAGGGTAATCCCAAATATGTGAAAGGGAAAGACCCTATGGAGCAGCCAAAAGTTCTTGCTAGGTGGTCTAATCTTTCATCACTGATATTTATGGGCAGCATCATAGATTTTTCAGATTTACCCTCAAATCTGTTGCCTCAGAGAAGGTGTTGATTACTGATTTCATAAAGATTAGTTGTTTGACATCACCTTCCAAGATGATTAAAGTGTCATCTGCATACTGAATCACATGAAAGTCTTGATTTGTAGCCATTGGAATTGGCAACCTTAGTAAACCTATTTCCTTGCCTCTATTTATAAGAGATTGTAGGAAGGCTGCAGAAAGCACAAATAACAATGGTGATAGTGGATCTCCCTGTCTCACTCCTCTCCTACAATGAATAGTCTTTCCTGGTGTTCCATTTAGAAGCACCTTAGAAGTTGCAGATGAGAATAAGGAGTTCATCCATCCTAACCACTTCTGCCCAAAGCCTTTTTCTTGCATGATTGTCAACATAGCCTGGTATTCCATTTTATCAAAGGCCTTCTCAAAATCAAGTTTGAGAATGATGATTTCTTTCTTTGAATGGTGGCAAAGGTGCAAGTACTCAAAGGACCAGGCTAGGCAATCTTGGATGGTCCTACTTCTGATAAATCCATATTGATTTCTATGGACCAAATTTGTTATTGTTAACTGAAGTCTATTGGCCAGTAGCTTTGTTAAGAGTTTGACAGAGTTGTTCAAAAGTGAAATTGGTCTGAAGTCATTTGTAGTTTTTGGAGTCTCCACCTTTGGGATGAGGGTGATGTAAGAGGTGTTGATGCTTCTGAGGCACAAGTTGTTTTCATGGAAGGATTTGCAAATATTGTACACATCAGACTTAATTGTTTCGTAGGAAGCCTTTAAAAATTCATTACTGAACCCATCAGGTCCTGGTGATTTGTCATTTGGCATGCCTTTGACAGATGGTCAATTTCTATTGTAGTAAAGGGTGCTTCCAGGAAATCAAGATCATCTCTTCTATGTAATAGAATAACAAGATCAACACCAAATCTTGTAAATTCAGATTTGCCCAACCTTTCCTTAAAGTCTTCCCACAGAAGTTGTTCTTTATCTGTGTGAGATGAGAGGATGTTGCCATCATCTCTTTCAAGTTGCTTAATCAGGTTTCTTCTCATTATGACTGTTGCATTGGCATGTAAGAATTTAGTGGTGGCATCACCTAACTTTACCCATTTGATTGCCCCTCTCTGCTTCCAGTAAATTTTCTGTTGTTCTAGTAGGCTTATCATTTTATTTTTCAGTATCCTTCTGAAGTTCCATTCTGGCAAACTGAGGTCTCTGAATTCCTCAAGGATATCTAGGAATTGAACAAGGTTCTGAATGTTTTCAATGAGAGTTTTTAGCCCTATCATAGAGGCTTGTTTTTCTCTTAAAATTTTCCTTAGATTCTTGAACTTTGCAGTTAGGAGTATTGCAGGATCATTGTGATATCAGTGCCCAAGCTTGACTGAGTATTTGTTGGAAGTCTGGAAATTGTAGCCAGTAATTCTCAAACCTAAAAATCTTTGGTTTTGGGATTTCTATGGAAATGTTAACCAAGCAAGGACAATGATCTGATGGTGTCATTTCAAGTCCCTTGGCAGAGGTATCTGGATATTTCAGGATCCAAGAACTAGAAGCAAATACCCAGTCAATCTTTTGAAGGAGCGGGTTAGGTTGCATATTGGACCATGTAAACCTTCTGCCCTGAAGTGTGATTTCATTCAGTCCCAACAAGCTGATGGCCTCATTAAACATGAACATTTCATTCAGGTCACCCCCTTCTTTGTTCCTATCTTCAGGCTTTCTCATTAAGTTGAAATCTCCCATAATTATCCATTCTATCTCCTCAGGCATATGAATTTGTTTAAACCAATCAGTGAATTGTTTCTTTCCTTCTGGTGTGCACGGGCCATAAACATTAGTTAAGACCCAGCTGTCATTGTTGTGCTGTGAAGAGAACTCAATAGAGAGTGAATAATTGTTGGAGAAAATAAGTTCCCCTGTAAAGATTCAACTCTTCCATATTGTTATAATTCCCCCAGAAGCCCCCAAAGAGGGGAGGTATTCAAATCTATCAAAGTCTTGAGGGCAGAAGTTTCTTACAAAATCAATATCAAAATTTTCTTTCTTTGTTTCCTGGAGACAGATAATGTCACAGCCTGAGTGCACAATTTTATTTCTAATGGCATCCCATTTCTCCCTTGCATTGATCCCTCTCACATTCCAGTCCAGCAACTTCCAAGTTCTATTCATTCTATTTTGAATTTGATTCATTGTGAAGAGTTGAGGGTAAAAAGCAAGGCTGACACATAGATAACTGGGCTAGGTAACAACAAAGAGAAATAGGCTTAATCATAAAAGCACCAAATTTAATATTGACAACATCTTGTTTACAGCCATCCAAACCAAAACAAGTTCAAAACCATCTAGGGCTGACTCTCCCAATAGAAGCAGGTTCACACTGATCTTACAACAACCAATATAAGCATTTAACATGTCTAATACAAATAACTTGACTGATACAACTTAATAGGCTCAGCAAAAGTGACCGAGTTGTCCTCTTCTAGATCCTCTTCATTGTTCTTCTTCCTTTTGTTCGTGGCTGTCTTCTTCCTACCCACAGGGGCAGGCTGTTTTGTTATGTTCAGCAGAACTGCATCTTCCAGGTCATCCTCCTCGAGCTGTGTAAGCTCCATTCCCATGTTTCAAATGACCCGAGTTGTCAGGGTTGGGGGGGATAGGAGGGCATGTAAAGCATTTTTTGGGACATGTTTCTCTTCTGTAACCACCACTCACCTGATTGATTCTTTCACTTCTTCTTAAGCAATTGTCCACTATTGGACTTGGTCTCTTTGGTGTCCTCTTTTTGCTAGAGGAGTGGTTACATTGGGATTGGGAACCCACTCAGCAGTCTCCTTCCCCTCCTTTTTCTTGTTAGAAGCTATGGCACAAGAAATTTTTTTAGGACACTTTTTTGGCACAAAATAATCAATCACTCCTTCTTCCTGACCCAGGCACATGAGTGACTTTGATGACAAGAAAGTTTTGGCCCACTCGAAAAGATCAGGGAATAGTAACATGGCTGTGAAGAAGTTGGCCCATTGTGCTGGAATAGAGACGTGAAGGCTTTCAGCATTACCTTTCTCAAAGACGTTAGCCCACAGCCTTGTGGCCTCCATAGTCCTGCTCCTTTCCATCCAAACTGGATCAACTTCTGGTGCTTGAATTAAGGCCAGCCCAACATTGATGTTTTGAGCTTGGGTTCCCTGTATCTCTTCGTCCTGAACCATCTCCACTCCATTCCCCTGAACCAAGTGCTGCTCCAACTCCATTTCATTCTCCTGAGCCATGTGTTGCTCTATCTGCTGGGCTATAGGTTCCTAATTTTCTAGGAAGCTAGGTTCCCCTGGTCCAACAAGCTCGTTAAGATTCATGTCGTTTTGCATCATCATTTCATTCAGTCGCATCATTTCTTCCTCATTCATGAGTTCATCCGGGTTATGTACCACCTGAAAATGTTGCATGTCTTGGTCTGCTAGGTTCATTAGATGTTCTTCTGCTGCTAGAAGATTAAGATCCACTTGCAACCCCTTATTGATCATTTCCTGTTGCTATCCATTTTGCTCTTGAATTGCAATTTCTTCAGTTTGAGCACTGATAAGGTCATTCAGTCCAAGAGAGGCCTCATGGACCAGTGGTTGGGCTGGATTAAAAATTACCTCAAGTGGATCATTTGCCTGTTGATTGTTTGGCTGATTCAAATCTATCTCCATCTCCTCTTCCTCCCCTTGTGGAGCCACACTGCTATTTGGGCCCAAGTTGACCTCCTGAGCCTGTGCTTCTGGTCATAAGCCCCAGGCTGCATTGACATCATTTATATTTTCTTCCTCTTGCTCCTGCCCCTGGCCTTGCTCCTGTTCTTGTTCCTGCTGCTCCTCTTCCTCTTGGTTGTTAACTGGTCCTGCTCCTGGTTGTCCCAGCCCGAAGAAGTCAAAAGGTGCTCGAACCTCATCTTGAGGATCTTCTCTCAACAGTCTGCTCTAAAGAATTTCACATTGAACAGTCCAAGAGTTGCATTCCAGACCTTGAGATTCAGAAAATACTATGAACTGAGGGACTGACTGCAGGTATGTTACCCTGGCTTTCAGAATCAACCCAACCAATTGACTTTTATCATTGCGCCAATACATGAGTTTTCCAAAAGTAGCTAAGGTACTCTGAATATAGTTTTGTTCCCAGTAATCAGAGGGGAAGTCGAACAGCATGAGCCAACATTCAGCATTAAAATATGCCCTCCTCCAATTTCTCCCCTTGTTATGTTCAGTGAAAGAAAGATGCACATCTCTAAAAGGAATTTGACCCATGGCAACTAGGTTGTCTCTGTCGATGAAGTGAGCAAACCTTACCATAGCCTGACCCAATGTTGTTGGTTGAATTTCAGAAACATGGATCCTTCTTTCAGCAAAGAACTCGCACAACACCTCATCAACATTGGCGAAGCGGATTGCGTTTCCCGGCAGGTGATCAAACTGGACGATCGCTACATTTTCATTTCTCGGCGACGGATGAGAGGAGGCCACTGCACGTACCACAGGAACGTGGTTCTCCACTTCAAGCCATTGCAGGTTATGAGGAATAAAAGGCCTTGGGTCGGAGCGTTGGAAGGCCATTGCCGATTGGGTTGGCGGAGGCGTTTGAGGTGGAAATGTTGAAGGTGATGGTGATGACGGCAAGGTGAGCTCTTGGTGCTCAAGCAAGATGGGATTTCCTATCTCAGTGGCAACAACCATCGCGGGAGCAGGGAAAGAGCGAATGGGAGAAGCCGGAGTGACCGAGGTGGCCAATGTCCACCGAGCAGGGCTGGTCTCCACATGCGACTCTTGCCCTTCCCGACCCACATCACTAGATTGGCCGCGCAGCTTCCAAGGCACAGTTATTATAGGTGCAGTTTCCCTGATAGCCCATCCAGGCATCATTGCCTTGACCAAATCTCTAAAAGATTTGAAGATCGGGGGCTGGGACAGACACGACCCATTTAGTGTGCGAAACCAGCCCAGATCATCCATCAGAGCTAGTCCCTTGTCATATTTTCCAACGCAATCCTGCTGTATGTGAACAAAATCTTTCAGCAGCTGCTCCTGTTCCCTTTGATGATTCGGCCGCGCCATTCACACCACTTCAACATGTCCCCATCCCATGCACGCACGGCAACGGATAGGCTCGTTGCACCTGCCCCTCAGATGATTCAGAGAAAAGCATCGAGTACACGATTTCAAATTTGAATTTGGGCTTGAATTGTTATGACTCTTGTTGACCACTTTGTCCTTGTTGGCCAGCTGCTGATTGTTCACGAAGTTCGCGTTACCCGAGCAAGCCGCCGCCATGGATGGAGCACCAGGGTAGCGGATGCGAGTGTGGACCGAACGCCTCCCATAGGAACGGTGTTGGCACCAGTTAGCGGAGGAGATTTGATAGCATCAACATAGAATTTTTTGTGTTGTCCATTGTGAGTAATGGTGCTCCAAGAACGCTCTTCCTCCAACAAGAACAGGTTGAACTCATGACGCCAATTTGGCCTCCATTACCCCAAAGATGGAAGAAGAGCTTAAAAAGCTTGCAATCGAAGGAAACCATCTTGCAGATGAAAAAACCAACCGGTTTGGAAGAGACAACGAAGCGAAAGACGCGTTTACCAAGCTGAACGACACGAAAGTCGGAGGCAAGGCCTCCAATGGTGGCTTGCAGAATGAGACCGACAGATCTGACAGAGAGCTGAAACTTGCAGCGACCAAAGGTGACGACCAAGAAGAAGGAGTCCTGACCCAGAGCAGGGTTGGAAACTCGCAGCCCCAAATTATCCCAAATTTCAGCTTGCACCTTCAGACCAGTAGAGAAGGAGAGGCCGGGGAGCTCCATGGCAGCGGGGAGGAGGAGAAGGGGGGCTTACTTGCAGAGGGGCGGACGGATCACCGGCGGTCACCGGCGCAAGGGGGCCTCAGGTTTGAGGTTTGGTCCTTCCTCGGCATTCCATCGAACACCCTGATGGCGTCTCCCATGGCGCCACATCAGTGCGCAGTTCAGCCTCCAGGCCACCGGCCCACCGGCCACTGCGAGGCAGCACGCACTGGACGGCCTCGGCCGGCCAGCCTCCGTGGGTGCTCTGCTAGCAGGCGGTGCTTTTACGCGCCCGGTGACGGCCGCCGGCGGACTGGCAGAGGCGCTGGGCTCTAGATCGATCTGGTCCTCTGTAAACGCTCTAGAGAAGAGAGGCGATGCAAGCCTTGAGGGTCTGCAATCATGAATTTCTAAGTCTTCAAGGGAGGTGAGGAGCTGAAGCGCCTGTTCCTGCTCTTCAAGGGAGCGGATGTACAGCAAGGTCATAGTGTCAGTGTTCTCTTCGGTCTTCTGGCGTCGCCTTGCACGGTTGCACGGACAGCACGGTCCTTTTGTCAACAGAAGGCACTTCCTTGTGTTTGGCCTTCGGGCGAAGGTTCGCGCGTCGTTCCTGAATAGATGGGGGACCTTCCGGTGCAGGCCCTCCGCATTCCAACATGCACTCTTTTACTCTGCTATGACATTGTGCTCACTGAGCAGATCAGTGACCTAGCCATGGTAACTCAACAGCACCTCGATCACTTGTCTCGCTATTTCATATTCTTATTCCAGAAAAAATGAAACCATGGCACCGCCTAAGCCAAGGGCATGAGAGTTGCCAAGTACTTTTTATATTATTGTTTGTAAATGATTTAACTGGGCATGTCTGCCTCCTGCCTCATTTTATTTTCTCCAGAGGTGAATAATGCACATGCTTAACCTGGCAGACGCCAGAGAGCCTTTTAATTTTCTCTTGGTGGGACAATAAGTGATATTATAACTCTTTGATATGGTAGATAAGATGTAACAATATGAAGTAAAAGATACGAGAAAAATATTAATATGATTCTGTTTGGGGTGAAATGAACAAAGGGTCGGAAGGCTATAAACTTTCTTACAATGGTCAAGACTTGGGAATACAGAGACTGAAAGAACAAAGATGGTATAGAAAATGATGAAAAATGGAGTTGAGTTCTAATCTTCTACTTGTATGAATCTTCGTATATCTCCATCTCAAGTTACCAATTTCCCCTGTTCTGTTGCGCATATTAATTAGGTTGGAGCTGAATGAAAAAAAGGATAGTAATGGGAGGTCCCAGGACATTCAACTGATCGCGTGGGTTGGTCGGTTGTTCCTTCTAGGACATCTGACTAAGTTTCTTGGAGCATTGGAGCAGTATCCTCATAAGAAGCCATAGACACAATATTCAGAATGGAGCCCGGGCAAAGCTTCATGGAAATCCTGATCATCATGAGCATTTGGTCGATCACGAATGATGTTATTTTCAGGGATATACATGTGAGCAGTCAAAGATGTCTAGAGATCTTTAAACAAGTATTCGGCCTGCTTCTATGGCAAGCTAAGAAGAAGTACTTCCCCTTGATAGAATCATGGCTAGAGCGCTTTGTGTAATCAGGCTCATTTTTTGCCTTTTCCTTTTTTGTTTCTTGTACTTTTCTCTCCCCTTCTTCTTACTCCTGTACTGTCCGGCAACAACCTATGTTGCTTTGTCTTCAATAAATTCCCAGTAGGGGCCTTAGCCCCTCCTGTCCCATAAAAATAAAACGGCCACATCACTTATAGCAGCATCGTGATGGGTAATCTAGGAGCTCTGATAACGATCTTCAATTCATCATCATCTCCTATAGGTACATACTAAGCCGGGCATAAACTATCCTTTATCTAAAAAAAACATACTATGAGCTGTATGAAGTAGAGGAATTAATGTTAATACCTTTTGGCTGCTGCTGCGTGCTCATTTTTTTTGTTTGAACGGAGGATCTTCCCATTTCCATTGATTACAACAGAAATACAGCATTAGAGAGTATTTCAGACAGAAGATGGAAGCTGCAAGAGAGCCTAAACAGAAGCTACCCTTACAAGCAAGATTCGCCTGATTCAGATGAGCTACAGAGTTTAACCTTGAGACAAAAACGTATCAAATGCCGACTACCAAGGGACAAACACCAACATTACAGTTCGCTGAAGAACCTTCACATCCACCGGAAAATCTTGGGCAAAGCCTTCCATAGAACTAGAATCAGAGATGTCTGCCGTAGTCCTTCTGGCTGTCCCAATTTGTTGTCCTTCAGCGTGCACTGTCCATCTTTCGCCCTCTTCTTACAACTGTTAGCTCGTTTTCCTCTTGTATCTTTGCAATAATTATAACAAGTGTTTCTTACATGGACATGGCAGGCAAAGTAGCTGAACAGTTTAAGGGCTTGGAAAGTATATATATCAAAACTGTCAAACATATCCATGTGCACTCTTGTACTCTGTTGTGACAGTGATCACAGTTTAGCACATCAGTGAACTAGGCATGGTAATTTACACTGCCACGCATAATGACATTTTCTATTCTTGTTCTAGATGAAATGAATCCTAAGCCATATGCACAGCAGCACTGTCATGTACCTTTTCCTTTTATGTTATTGTTTGCACATGATTTGATTATGCACGCTTTGCCTCCTTGTTTTAGTTACTTTTTTTCTGAGGTGAATAATAATGCACATACTTAGGGTAGCAGACGCCATAGTGCTTTTTTAATTTATCTAAAGGTGGGAAGTGATATTTCTTTGAGATTGGTAGATAAGAAGGTACAATATGAAGTAAAAGGGATAATCTAAATAAAAATATGATATGATTCTGACCATGGTTAAATGAACCAGGGTCGCCAGGATATAAATATGTATGAACATCCTTACTTTAATTTCTTACAAAACATGTGAACAGAGAGACTGAGAGAAGAAGAGGTAGAGAGAGTGATGAAAAAGGGAGTTGGGTTCTAATCTTCTACTAGTACTAATTTTGTATTTCTCTTCTCTTGCTCTGTGGTGCATACATCATTTTCTTTTCTTAAATAGTGTTTTGTGTTAGGTTGTGGCGACGGTATGAGAAAATGGTAGTATTGGGAGGTGCCAGGATATTCAGCTGAATGTGTAGGTTGCTGCGAATGAGTCAGTTGTTCCTCAAACGTTTGACAGTATTCTTTAGAGCTGTATCTTCATTAGGGGCACCCATATAGTATCTTCATTTCCAGCAGCGGACGCAGAAGCAGAAAGTGCTAATCTTTGTTCAAAGTGGCAGAATGAAATTGAAAATCCAGAATGGCAGCCTTATTATTGTTGATGGCAAAGCATCGGTAAGATGGAATCTTTTCCCTTTTGTTGAACAGGTATATATTGGTATATTGTTCATAATGGAGCATTGGTGCTGCACGTGCCTGTGTAGGAAGTACTCTATGAGGGTGACAAGAAGCTCCAAGAACTAAAGGAGCTCGATGAAGAACCATATGCTGCAGTAACAAAGGCGTTGATGGAGCTGAAGGATGGCAATGGAGGCAGGAAGGATCTGTTCCCTGAGCTGTGGAACCATGACGAGGGTCGGAAAGCAAATATGGTGGAAGGAGTTCGGCATGATTTGAAGCTTTACAATGCGAGCAAGAGGAAGGGCAAGAGAAGCCACTGACTTCAACGCTATCGTTTCATGCTGAATGAATGGAGGTCCTAACTAATAACTACTCCCTCCATTCACTAAATTATAAGTTGTTTTGACTTTTTTTCAGTATATCCATTTTACTATGCATCTAGATATAATAATATGTCTAGATACATAGTAAAATGGATGAACCAAAGAAATCAAACAACTTATAATTTGGAACGGAGGGAGTAATAGCTTTTAAGATTCACTTTTGAATTTGAATTAGGGTTTGAAATTGATTTATCCCCTTTGCAGTTACTTCAATTTTTTGAATAAAACTTAAAAATCTTCAAAAATAACTTTTGCTTGGTTTGATGAGCTCTACAACTTTGCTTAAACACTCTTGGTCCAATTCTTTTTAGTTTTTGATCGGTGTTCATAGGTCAAAAATGACTCCCCTCCAATTAGGGTTTGCGGATTCGGTTTGTAATTTTGTTTCTCGATTTGAATTCAAACATTCACAAGCTATGCAAAACACAATCAAACAACCTCTTTTTAGTTGGATGCAAGAACAAGTGATCAAGCATATGTATATGATGCTCTATGCATATGATGACATGACATTTTTAATAGTTAAACACCAGAGGTGTTACCACTTCCCCCTGTTGTGTGTTGTGAGTTGTGAGTTGTGACTGCATGCTTGCCTCTTGTCGTCGTGAGACGATTCAGACTGTCCTCACTGTTCTGTTTAGCAGGCAGACCAGTGAATGACTAGCTAGCTTGCGAGGTAGCAATGACACACTCGCACCATCACAGATGCCTGGACAATCTATATCACAATAGACCACATACACATGCTTCTCTACTGCACATGCCTCGCTCCTTATTTTCTTTCTTTTAAGGGCGGGTGTACAATTCACATGGTTGGCCTAGCTAGCAGACTTCAAAATGCATTTTAATTTTCTTCCAAGTTGCGACAATAATGTGATATTTCTTTGTGACCATATAGATAAGAAGGTACCATATATATAAAGAAGAAGATACAAGACACTACTACAGATTTGCAAATCAGTGTCAGCCCATCACTGCCGGGTCTGGCAAAATCGGCAGTGATGAATCTTCACTGCCGGTTCCAGCCACGAACCGGCAGTGAAGGTCCTCATCACTGTCGGTTCGTAATTTGAAAAATCAGTAAAGTAAATTGATTGTTTGAGCCACTAAATGAATTCAAATGAAAAAGTTGTAAACTACAAAGTTTCATAACTTTTCGAGATCTACAACTTTCATGTAACAAGTTTTTTCATCCAAGATCGTTTACAAAAATTTGAATTTCAAATTTGACACATTCGAACGTATTTTTGGCCACTAAACGATTTCAAATAAAAAAGTTGTGAACTACAAAGTTTCATAACTTTTCGAGATATACAACTTTCATGTAGAAAGCTTTTTCATCCGAGGTCGTTTACAAAAATAAAAAAGTCAACTCTACAGGTATATCAGTGTCGGTTCCAGCCACGAACCGGCAGTAAAGCTCCTCATCACTGCCGGTTCGTGGCTGGAACCGGCAGTGAAAGTGGCCATGATATCACTGCCGGTTCCAGCCACGAACCGGCAGTGATGAGGAGCTTTACTGCCGGTTCGTGGCTGGAACCGACAGTGATATACCTGTACCGTTAATTTTTTTGATTTTTGTAAACTACCTCCGATGGAAAAACTTTGTACATTAAAGTTGTAGATCTCGAAAAGTTATGAAATTTTGTAGTTCACAACTTTTTCATTTGAAATCATCTTGTCATCGAAAAATACGTTTGAATGTGTTAAATTTGAAATTCAAATTTTTGTAAACAACCTCGGATGAAAAATCTTGCTACATGAAACTTGTAGATCTCGAAAAGTTATGAAACTTTGTAGTTCACAACTTTTTCATTTAAATTCGTTTAGTGGCTCAAACAATCAATTTAAACTCGGTTTAGTATAAAATATGAGGAAGTACTACTGAATCTAGACACAAGTGGTCATGGGTGGAGTGGTAGAGGTGGTACCGCGCTCGGCTGAGGTCCAAGGTTCGAATCCCTGGCAGAGTGCGTTCGCGAATTTTACGCGAAAAAATGCGTGACTTCCTGGTGGCCTCTCCTAGAATTTGAATATTTTTTTCGATGCGGATCATCACTGCCGGTTTGGCATAACTGACAGTGATGTTACCCCTCATCACTGCCGAAGTGGTTGTGCCGGTTCAAAATCCGGCAGTGACGAGGGGTTTTGAACCAGCACTGTTTTGCTATTCTGTAGTAGTGAGAAAAAGTAATATTGTATTGATCAATTAATGTTAAATCAACAAGGGCCTATAGGCAGTAGTTTAGTTGGTCTTCTGTAGCTTTATTTGGAATTTGCTATGCCCAGGGCTGAGAGCAGATATAGAATGCCCATGCATCACATGGCCTGCTTTTGTATTGGGCCCAAAAGCCCAGCGTACGTGCCAAAGACTTAACAATAGTGCATGACCCATGAGCATCTTGTTGCAAACTACATACTCCTACTGTCTGGTTGTAACTTAAATCTGAATGTGAGGTTTAGGTTTCAAAGCAATCGAGCTTTTTATTCTCGCTATATTAGCACGACAGCCGACAGGCTTTTGGTCTATCATATATACAAGAATCTGACTCGTTGAGTGCGAGGGTTTTGAGATCAGTATACTTTCCAGATGGTGATTTCATATATAGAACCTCAGTTGGGCATGAGTCGCCCCTCCCATATATTTGGCGTTTGTCTGTCGTGGAATGAAAGGATGTGCTAAAGAAAGGATTGATTCGGCGAATCAGGTTGGCGAATAATTATTATAACACACTAATGCATGGTGTCCGAACTGGATACCATGCGATGGTCTACTATTGCCAGTCACATGCTTAAGGGATAATGCACCTGTCATCGTCACCCGCTACCTTGTTTCCATTTCCTAATTTGCCCCCAGGCCTTTTTCTGTCATCTGAGTATTTAATAATTCAATCCATGGTCTGCCTTCTCTGGTTCATGGAACTCCCATGAGTATAATATATTTTTCCCTTGTATCATTTACTCCATGTCGCTGTTTTTCTAAAAACGTTATTGTCCCGTTGATAGAAGTTGCCATATATATATGCAGACATGTAAAGTCTTCCGAGAATACAAAATGTCAACGATATGCACTCCCAAAAATTAAAATGAGTACAAGAACATGAGAATGATCAATTGAAAATTCTCATGTTGACAGGATATATACCTAGGGTGCTGGTTAATTATTTTTTTTTGTCTGACCAGCTTAGCACATACTGTTTCAGTGATGATGCTACACCAATTGCATGCCAGCTATGTTATATATCAGACTGACACAAAGTTATACAGTTTTAGTTTGTAATATACATTGTATAATCTCAGTTAGAAGAAAGTCCAGAGGCTATTGGGGTGATGACTTTGCCAAGTTAATTACATTCTGATACATCTTCTTACTACTGTACACGCAATGCTGTATGGAAATAGGAGCATAAATAACAGCATCCTTCTGGTCATATTCGTAGGCTTTAATAGACGAGATAACTCAGTGACTGAATTGATCAAGGAGCAAACGTACATATATTGACTGCCTCTATTCCGAATCATACCAGCTTATGGAAACAAATGTCCGGTAGAATAGGAAGGAGTCACCATATCTGAACTCGTGTAAACAGAGCGCCATGCATTGCCATGAATGATACACAGGTGCACAACAAGGAAACAATCAATCATGCTAATTATAGTAGTCTAACATACTTGATGGTATCAGTGTCATTGTAAAACTATGAACCTGATCAACCTGAAGCGCAACTCGGTGATGGCTCAGCACCCCCGCAATTCGCCATGGGACTGCCCACAGAAATGTAACTCGTAACGATGCACATAACATGGTAAATACCTAGATCCTGACTGCCTATCATTCCTAAACTAGTAAATCATACCAAACATATGTTGCAAGAATAATTAACGTCATGCACCCGCCTTGCGGAACTATGACAGCAAATTAACCATGCAAATTAGCAGCATCTCCTGGACCTTATAGAAGCTATGTCACTCGAGTTTGGAATTGAGGGTTGCCGGAGTATATATCTTCCGTCATATCCCCATGTGTCTGTCATATCCATGTGCTTGTATTCTGGAACTCCTGTACCATCTCTCTTTTCGTCATGTGCTAAAATATCAATTTAAACCAATAAAACATGGTTGATCTCTGTTCATATGTACTAGCTCATGGGCTTGTACTTATATAGACACTAATGACTTTAGGAAGTATGCATGCTTAATAGAAAGATGTAGATAAATTTAGGACCCATATAGCTCTACAAAAATTGATTACTCTCTCTCTCTCTCTCTCTCTCTCTGAGTGCTGGTATTCTAACGTAATATAAGTCCATTTATAATGTTTTCTAGCGATATATAGAAGAATTTAGTTACCAATTACTCGTGTATTACATGAGATCCGTGAAAACCATGTCTTATTATATATGCTACATGATGTCCTCCAGGGAAACATATTTACATATTGGTCCATATAGTGAAATATATAATGTTCACATATGCCATAGGATAGCTTTTGTATATTAACAATCCAGTCAAGCTGAAGGTCTAGCAAACTGATGAAATGCACATGAAGTTCCAACAGGAATGAGCAATCCAGTCAAGGTAGCCAAGACAAACCAGATATCCAGTCTAGAAAACTGATGAAATGCGCATGAAATGCTCGTTGTCTACGGGCATTACAATGGTCAAACTTGAGATGTTTTGACTCTCGTCTGAAAGAAGAAGAGGTAGAGAAAATGATGAAAAAGGGTGTTGGGTTCTAAGTTTTTTTACTAGTATTAATTTTGTATGTCTCTTCCCCTGTTCTGTTGTGCATACATCTTTTCTTTTTCTTAAACAGTACGTGTTTAATGTTAGGCCTGTGGCTGCATGAGAAAAGGATAGTCATGGGAGGTGTCAGGATATTCAGCTATTTGTGTAGGTTGCTGAGGGTCAGTTCCTTAAGAGACGTTTGGTAGTGATCTCTAGAGAACTGTGCTCTCATTAGCACTTCTCCTAGTCTACCAAACAACAAAATTTTACCTAGGTTCTTGTAGAAGAGGATAGATCAAAACCACAGTCCAAATTATCTTGTGAATGTTGATTTTTAAGTGTACAAGCCGATGCTGAAGTGTACCAGTGTGCTGTCCTGTGAGTGTTCATTTGTACGTGTGCACGCTGATGCTGAAGTGTACAAGTGCCACTACAAAACAGTGGTCAACAAAAATAAATTAATTAACTAACCCTGCACCCTAGCTAACCCTATCGTGTTGACATGAACTTATTTGATTAGTCATTATTCTCATGTTCTTGTACTCATTTTAAACTTAGGAGCAAGGCGACCATAGCCTCGTACAATTTTTTTTATTTTCCGAAAATGGATTCACATGGAAACAGAAAAGTGACTCGGTGAAAAATTATGAAATGTTGCAGGTTCTAATGCACTTCTTATTTTTATGTATGAAGTTTTGCACCTATAATTTGGGCCTTTAAGTTTTTGTCAATGGATTCACAGCTTATTTTAATCCGGCCGGCAGCATGTAGGTGAGCAGAATCAGGCAGCTTGCGCTAGCTGGACAGTTTGTGACACACGAAGGGCAGCTTGGATAATTTAACATGCGAGACCACCGGCTAAGATGATCTAGGGTAGCAGGAATCTGTTGTACCAGCCCTCTCTCTGTACCACATTTTTACTTTGTGAACCCCTGCTTGCTTGTTTTAGCACCGTGTGCATGTTCACGACAGATAATCTGTGCATAGAGCGTGGAACCTAAAAGACCATAGGTCTCTCTCTCTCTCTCTCTCTCTCTCTCAAGGAAAGCAACATCAGCTTGTTGAGCCCAGCAGCATAGCCGAAGGCTAAGGGGTCGCCGAGGTCCACCATGGCACCCACCACAGCATCATCTTCGTGCTTACTTGTTCAGCTTACCTAGCAGGTGTTGTTGGGCATCTTGGCTGATTGTTCGTCAATGCGATCTGGCCAGCTGTTGTCAGAGCCACGGACTCCGAGCAAACCAGCTGGCCCATCGGTTGACTAGCCGGCGCTGGGTAAGGACCTCCAAGGGTGTCAGAGAATGATGGGCGTGGCTGCCGCTCCAGGGTACTTGGCGTTGTAAGGGAGGATCACCGGAGCCGAAGTGATTCATTTCACCAGACCCAAGCTCATATGCCGAGGGGAAAACTGATGCGGCGACACTAAATTGATTGGGAGAAATGGTGTTTGTTACTGCGTTCATCAGTGTTTTAAATAGCCAGCTAAGGCATGCTAAAAGTCATGCACACGGTGTATATTTAGTGACAAGACTCTGCAATAAGCGAGGAGGTGTATATAAGAAAATGGAAGAAGGGTTACAACGTCATTGTAGCCTACAGCCCTCTTTTGGCGTCCATCGTTATAGTATCTTGTATTGCGGGGTGATTCACCCCCTTTTTCCGAAAGAGACATTGAGTAAACCCTATATTATGTAGTGAATCCTAGATGTACTAGATCCTTCTTACTGAAAATGTATTAGAAACCTAGATGTATTACCAACTATCAGGTAAATTGCTTAGGTTAATGCCCTCTAGTTCAACCTGGAGCAGAATCATTTGCTCATGTGCTTGCTGTGAACGAGGCATATGGAAGAGACTATCTGTGGGTACATGAATTGCTCCATCAGCAAAAGTAATTTTCTTTTTATTTGCAAATGAGAACAACTCTGGGAACCTGCGATAGGCAAATCATTTCCCCATAAGTGACAGGACTTTCCATGGTTAATTTAAATTTGTACCATTGCTATTCCCTTAAATTTGTCCAACAACTTTAGATTGTTGCATGGGCTAGTATTATGGAGTAAATGGGACATGGACAATGAATGTTGCATCATATTGGTTAAATAAACAAGAGCATCCAAACGACTACATACAAAACCTGCCTGTGCATGCCAATGCATGATAATGTATGTCTTGCTCCTATACCATGAATCTAGAGAAAACTAGAAGAAACGGATAGATGGAAAAAAAAATGTTGTATGGTGCTTTTTGAATAGGCATAGGCGGTATTAGGACATTCAGCCACACCACGGATGGACCGACTTCCTAATTTGCTAGAGGATAAAGGTCCAATGGCTTGGTTCAGTGGGGTGGCAGCCTAGTCCATTGGTAAGTCCGGATGCCACACCCAAAAAGGTGCCGGAGGCCAGTGATTGCCTAGGAGGTAGGAGCTGAAGGAGACTTCCTGGGACGATTGGGCAGCAGGTTGTTCCTTCGGCGGCATAGCTGGACATGGGCCTCTGTTGGGTCTTGAACGGCGCAGCCTGCCGGAGTCATCACGGTCTGGGTCTCTACATGAAAGGCCGACTAGCATACTGGCCGGCTATTCTGATTTGCTCGACCTGCTAGCTGCTTCTTCTGATCTTTTATCTCTTCTAGTTTATGCAGCTACTTCCTTCATCCTAAATTATAAGACATTCCAAAGATGTTGAAGAGTCAAAGCATCTTAAGTTTTGTTCAAAAAAAACATCTCAAGTTTGACTAAACTTATATGATAATATAATAACATATATGATGTCAACTAAATATCATTAAAGTCTTCATCAATTATATTATATTTCATAGTATACATATTTGATATCATAAATCTTTATAATTTTCACCATAATTTTGGTTAGACTTGAGATGGTTTAACTCTTCAAGATTTTTATCATGTCTTATAATTTAGAATGGAGGGAGTACAATTGCTTGAGATTTTGAATAAAAAAAATCCAACAAACTAACACATGCATGTTGCAATATTAGATCCAGCCAGCACCACCTCGACTTCGGATGCCACCAGCTTGGCACTCATGAACGCGAGCAGAACTGCAGAAGCGGTAGTAGCTTCTACAGTGCCACGTACATCATGCCCTCCTCCATGACAATGAGTGTACGCTAGAAGCGGAGCTGCCACGATGGTCCCCCACAGCCACACCACGCCGACTGGGTAGACGGGCGTCCACGTGTGTGAAACTGGTATTTCAAAACCGTTTTGGACCTTTAGTGATACATTTAGCATTGTTTAGGCACCTGAAACATGGGCCTATTTGAGAATGTGAGACAAGTTCAAGGACCCTCGATGTGTTTTACTCAATGTTGTATATTCCTCTGTTACAAGGTAACATTTTGATTTTTGCTTGCATGCTTTCTACAACTTTTTTGTGTCTAATATGCATGTCATCATTTTTTGGCTAAAATTGTGTAGTATAAATTTGCCCTACCTACATTTTCACACTGCGTCTGCTAGCTATTGTTCGTCTTTGCACCACGAACCAACACTATGGTGAATTATTCTTTTAGGATCATGTTCATGTGCTTGTCCCTGGCGAGTAACACCGGTATCCATAGATTATGACTGAGTTCTTACAAGCAAAACCACGGAGCTCAAAACAACACACGACATTACAACATATGACAAACAGATTGTCGCAGGTAAGGATGACAACGGGTCGGGTTCGGATCGGGTGGAGTCTCCGTGCACCCGAACCCGAAACCCGAACCCGAACCCGAAACCGATTCGGGTGGAAATTCATCACCAAAACCAAACCTGTGGATACTCGAAACCCGAACGGATACCCGAAACCCGCGGATATATATACACATATTCACACATATATATACACATATTCACATATTCACACACATATATATATATACACACATATTCACATGTATATACACATATTTCGGATATCCATTGGATATCCACGGGTGAAAAAACCGAACCCGATAGGTTTCGGGTACCCGAACCCGAAAACCGTGGGTGAAAAATCATCCCCAAACCCGAACCTGTGGGACCCGAAACCCGCGGATACCCGCCCCGAACCCGACCCGCTGCCATCCTTAGTCGCAGGGTGAAAAATATTGAATGTCCTGCAGCTTCCCATGCCTATTGCATCCTAACGGAGCTACACTCCATCAATCGTCCAGGCAATGTGCCCAGAACACTATATACATAAAAACAGAAGGAAATACTATGGTTCCATGCATGCTTCTTGTACAGAAGCCATATAACTTTGAAACAATGGTGCAACACACAGGAGAGCAGGCTAGCATCATAGTTTATATAGCCAGCAGTCAATGTCACATTTACTCCTTGATTATTCACTTCAATACTTTGCACATTCTCAGCTACCCTTTGAAATAGATATCACGTTATTAAATCCCTCTAGCTCTATATTCAATATTTCAGTTCCACATACACCTTGGCTTTTGATAAAAAAAACAATTGTTGATTTGGCACTTGTTGTCTGTTTACAGGAACAACAGAGGCATAAAAACAAACAAAAAAAAACTATTAGCATTCACCCTCCTCCTCATTTCTTTTTTTAGAAAGGACGGCAAAAGCTTTGCCACAAATTTTATTAGTCGATAAAAAAAAAGAAAAAATAAAGTTTATGTTACAACTTTACACCACTGGAACAAAACTACTACTGAAAAAATACAACTGAAAACATCGCAATGTTCAGCTGATGACTTGTTGCATCACTCCTTGGTGCCATTGCTCTGCATAGGTTTGCAACTTGTCTTGGACTTAAAGCTTGTTGTTGGAATGTTCTTCTATTTCTTTCCTTCCAGATGTTCCACCAAAAATATAGCATAATTCCATCAAAGTTTCTTCTCTCATTTTTTACTACCTTCATTCTGCATCTTCTCCAAAATTTATATAGAGAACCGAATGAGCTAACTATGGTGATATCCGTGGTAACGGTCCATTGTTTTACGAGGTCCCAGACTTCCTTCGCAAATCGGCAATTTTTACATAGATGAGTTGGTGTTTCCTGACTATTCCCGCACAATTTACAAGTCGGGTCCTCCGTCCATCCTCGCTTCATCAAATTGTTTGCCATGAGGATCTTCTTGTGCAGCAAAGTCCAGGCGAAGAAGCGACACTTTGACTCAACTTTCGCCTTCCAAATTGGTGTTATGTTCATTTTGCTAAAAGTCCTTTCAAACTGAATTTTGTAGGCGCTCTTGGTTGTGTACTCTCCATCTTGCATCCAACGCCATTTTATGTCATTCTCTACCCGATCATCCAAATTTGTGTCCTTAATTTCCTCCCATAAGTTGACAAATCCAGAGATTTCCTCATGTCACTACTACAAAATCAGACATCACTGCCGGCCCATCACTGCCGGTTTTGTTTGGGCCGGCAGTGATGCCTCTTCACTGCCGGTTCGTGGGATAATCGAAAGTGAAACTCATCATCACTGCCGGTTCGTGGCTGAAAAAATCAGTGAAGCGTCTCTGCCCTTTCACTGCCGGCTCATCACTGCCGGTTCGTGGCTGGAACCGGCATTGATAACCTGGACACTTTCACTGCCGGTTCCAGCCATCACTGCCGGTTCGTGGCTGGAACCGATACAGATAATTTTTTTAATTTTTGTAAACAACCTCGGATGAAAAAACTTTCTACATGAAAGTTGTAGATATTAAAAAGTTATGAAACTTTGTAGTTCATAACTTTTTCATTTGAAATCATCTTGTCATCAAAAAATACGTTCGAATGTGTCAAATTTGAAATTCAAATTTTTGTAAACGATCTCGGATGAAAAAACTTGCACATGAAAGTTGTAGATCTCGAAAAGTTATGAAACCTTGTAGTTTACAATTTTTTCATTTGAATTCGTTTAGTGGCTCAAACAATCAATTTACACTCGGTTTATTATAGAATATGAGGAAGTAAAACAGAATCTAGGCACAAGTGACTTATGGGTGGAGTGGTAGAGGAGGGATCGTGCGAGGCTGAGGTCGAGGATTCGAATCCCCTAAGGAGCGCGTTCGCGATTTTATGCGAAAAAATACGTGACTTGCGATTTCCACAATTTAAATCTTTTTTTTCTATTTTAAAAACGCAATTTCTATTGAACATCCATCACTGTCGGTTCGTAACGAACCGGCAGTGATGTGGATCATCACTGCCGGTTTGGCATAACCGGCAGTGATGTGATCACCTCATCACTACCGAAGTGGTTGTGCCGGTTCAAAATCCGGCAGTGATGGCAGATTTTGAACCGGCACTGATTAGGCTTTGTGTAGTAGTGTGTGTGCTTGGAGGATAAATATAATCAATCCATTTGTTGTTGTGTAGCGCTTTTTGCATAGTGATTTTTTCCTTGGCGTCTTTTTGAACAGGTTCGGTGCTATCCTTTTTGTTGAAGATCCCTCTACCCATGGCGATGACCAAAATAAAGTTGTTCTACCGTCTCCTACTTTTACAATGCATTGAAGAGCTCGTGATTTGCTTTATCGCAAGGGACATTCAGGTTGCTCCATGCTCTCTAGCAAGGATAGATTGGCATCTCCATTGATTGATACTATTCAAGTGTTTTCTTTTCAATCGCAATGATAACAACTGCAATTCTTCTTGAAGCGAACCTTTGAAGTATAAAGATTAGGGCTGATTTGATAAAAGATCTTGTCGTTTCTTGCCGCCGTCCAGATCAACCAACACATTAAAATGAATATTTCCATAAAGAATGATGCTTGTAATTGGTTCCTGAAACTTTCTAGAGTCTAAAGGGGCTCAAGGTGTTGGTTTAGCTGATTTTGAAGTCAATTCCAACATTTAGTGGCAAAGAGACAGCCCAGGAAAAGGTGGACCAGAGATTCTTCATAGTTTCCATTGCATAAGGCATAGTTATATTCCTGAAGTTTCATATTCTTTCTTTTTAGTAACTGTAACTCACGAGTACTTAACCTGTCTTTAATAAGTAATCAAAAGAACACTTTGTGCTTGTTTTGACAGGCTGATTTCCACAACCATCTGTATACTGGGTGCAGTATCAAATGGCCACTCAAATGCTTATATGCCCTTCTTACTGAAAATGTATTAGAACCCCAGATGTATTGCCAACTATCAAGTAAATTGCTTAGGTTAATGTCCTCTAGTTCAACCTGGAGCAGAATCATTTGCTCATGTGCTTTCTGTGAAAGAGGCGTATGGAAGAGACTATCTGTGGGTACTTGAACTGCTCCATCAGCAAAAATAATTTTCTTTTTATTTGCAAATGAGAACAACTTGAGGCAAATAATTTCCCCATAAGTCTTCCCATATGTGACAGGACTTTCCATTGTTAATTTGTACCCTTGCTATTCCCTTAAATTTGTCCAACAACTTTAAATTGTTGCATGTGCTAGTATTATGGAGTAAATGGGACATGGCCAGTGAATTTTGCATCATATTGGGACGACTACATATAAAACCTGTCTATGCATGCCAATGCATGATAATGTATGTCTTGCTCCTACCATGAATCCAGAGAAAACTAGAAGAAACGGATAGACAGAAAAAATGTTGTATGGTGCTTCTTTAATAGGCAATTAGGCATAGGAGGTATTAGGACATTCAGCCACACTACGAATGGACCGATTTCCTAATTTGCATGTGGATAAAGGTCCAATGGCTTGACTCAGTGTGGTTGCGGCCTAGTCCATTGGTAAGTCCGGATGCCACACCGAAGAAGGTGCCGGAGGCGAGTGGTTGCGTAGGAGCTGAAGGAGACATCCTGCAGTGATGGAGCAGCGCACTTCCTGCAGGTATTGAGCAGCGCAGGTTGTTGCCTGCTTCCGTGCCACGCTTGTGGTTCAGACGTGCAGAACGTGAAGGCACCCATGGACTGAGCAGCCTACCGGAGTCATCGCGGTCGGGGTCTCTACATGAAAGGCCAGCCGATTAGCGTACTGGCTGGCCGGCCATTCTGATTTGCTTCTTCTTACTAGTGCACACGTGACAAAATCTCACAGAAACTCCCACTACTTGCTAGCTCCTTCTTCTCTTATCTCTTCTAATTTATATATCTACAATTGCTTGGGACTTTGAATGAAAGAAATCCCACAAAACATGTTGCATTGCAATATTAGATCCAGCAGCCAGCACCACCTCGAGTTCGGATGCCACCATCTTGGCGACTTGGCGTTCATGAGCAGTTAATAGTTTCTGCAGTGCCACGTACGTGCCACCTGAGAGCTGTACAGCACACCCTCCTCATTCGGGTGACGCGAGGTGTCAATGAATGAGAGCGGTAAATGTTGTATATTCCTCGATTAAAAGGTAACATTTTGATTCTTGTTTACTGTTCTACAACTTTTGTGTCTAATATGCATGTCGTCATTTTTGGCCAAAATTGTGTAGTATTATATATTTATCCTCCTCCATTCTCACACTGGGTCTGCTATTGTTCGTCTTTGTGCCACGAACCAACACTATGACGAGTAACACCGGCAGGCACATAAACACACCGTCATTCCGAGGAGCAGTAGTCTTTCCACCCAAATGGTGTAGATGATGCCTGCTGTACTGTCTTCTGATATTAAGTTTGGTTGCCACATTACAACATATGACAAACTGATTTCGCTGGGAGCAAAATATTGAATGTCCTGCAGCTTCCCATGCCTATTTCATCCTAACGAACGGAGCTACACTCCATCGATCGTCCAGGAAATGTGCCAAGAACACCAAATAAAAACGGAAGGGAAATACTATGGCTCCATGCTTCATTGATTCCTGTCAGAAGCCATATAATTTTGAAACAACTGTGCAACACAGGAGAGCAGGCTACACTACGGGATAACGCTCCTTTGCCGAGTGTCTGTGGCTTTGTCGAGTGCCGAAAATCGGGCACTCGGCGAAGGCCGGCATTGCCTAGTGCTGCGTCACAGACACTCGGCGAAGAGGCGGCACTCGGCAAAGAGGGGCTTCGCCGAGTGCCACAGGATCCACAACACTCGGCAAAGAGCGGCACTCGGCGAAGGCCCTCTTTGCCGAGTGCAACACTCGGCGAAGATTTGCGCCCGGCAAAAAAAATTGCATACCTAACGACCGTACTAACCGCGACGTCAATTTTTTTTTAAAAAAAAAAAATTCGCCGAGCGCTGAGTCTGGTACTCGGCAAAGAGCTTCCTTTGCCTCAGTGCCAGGATAATGCACTCGGCAAAGAGGCCTCTTTGCCTAGTGCCAACCGCGGCACTCGGCAAAGAATTTTTATTTTTTTCGTATTTTCGTCCCAATTTTTTTTGAAGACTTCCCATGATATTTAAAAGCACATGTTCAAGTTTGGGGCAATTTTGATTTTTTTTGCTATATATAGTTTATTTCTTCTTTTCTTTGTATATTTTCGAATATTTCAAATTTGAACTACAGGTACATGAAATACTGGAATTTCGTCGTTCAAAAACTGATACTCATGATATTTGGTGTATGTTGAGGCCGTATCCAAGAACCCACATGAAATTTCAAACATCTTGTAGAGGTGACATGGCGAGGTAATTGCGGGAAAAGTGTTTTAAAATTATATAAAATTCAAACGAAGTCCGAAAATCACGAAACTTGTCTGGGTGTCATGCTATCGCATGTGGAGGCTTTGGTAAAAAATTGAGAATGTTTCGAACAAGTTACGACGTCGAATGCCTAAAACCTAGACATCTCCGTCAAATGCCTCCAAGTGATCATATGTGGAGATGTCAGAGTTTTACGCATTCGACATTGCAATTTGCTCGAAACCTTCTCAATTTTTACCATAGCCTCTACATGCAATAAAATGACGCCTCGACAAGTTTCATGATTTTCAGACTTCGTTTGGATTTTATATAATTTAAAATAATTTTTTGCCGCAAGTACCTCGGCATGTTACCTCTACAAGATGCTCGATATTTCATGTGGGTTCCTCGATATGACCTCAATATACACTACTGGAAACTTGAAATTTCCTCACGGTGCACTACCGTCAGGAAAAATAAAAATATCGTTATGAAAATGTATGTATCATCATAAAAAATAAAAATATTGCCATGAAATTTCTTACGGTGCACTTACCGCCAGGGAAATTAAAAATACCGTCAGGGCTGGCTCGACAGGGTAATTCCAGTTTTGCCTGACTTTGGTCAGGGAATTTCAAGTTTCCAGTAGTGACACACCAAATATCATGAATTTCATTTTTTGAATGACTAAATTCTATTATTCCATGTACCTGCGGTTCAAATTTGAAATATTCCGTAAAATACAACAAAAAGAAAAAAATAAACCAAATATAGCAAAAAATGTTAAAATTTCCCAAAATTTGAACATGTACATTAAAATAATGTCATAAGTCCTCAAAAAAATATTGGGTCAAGAAATTAAAAAAAAGAGAAAAATTTGCCGAGTGTTTGGCCATGACACTCGGCAAAGAGGCGCCGGGGCACTCGGCAACGTTTTTCGTAGCAAACCTTTAGGCACTTAAAGGGAACCGGCCCAGCTTACCAGGCCGAAGCCTCACTCGCCCACACGCCCCCACCCCGCAGCGGCCTCCCCCGACGCGCCGCCGCACGCGCCCGCAGCCGCCTCCCCGCAGTGAGCGGCCTCCCCGACCCCTCGCGCCTGCTCACCGGCAAACCGCTAGACCAACTAGGTTTAGTTCATTTCTCAATGTCATAAAGATGTTTAATTAGCATTCCCTAATAAAACATGAGTCTGGAAGTGATTAAATTTAAGTTTATGTACAGCTGGAGAGATTTAGGTGAACAAATACTTGCCTTACTAGATGCAGAACTCAGTCATGAATGAATTTAGCATTTGTAGTATTGACACTGATTGCATGTATCAAGGCATTTCTTTCCCTCTTTGTCGATACTGAGGCATACCTATCATGCAAAACAAATGTCATTTCTGCATTTTATTTCTTGCTGAAGTATGGGACTGCTCATGTCAGTTCTTGTAGTAACCCGTGTGTTCTACTTATTTTGGCCAAGTGAAAATTGATCAAGTCTTTCTTTGAATTACACAAATAATAATATTCACTTTGTTTCTTGCATATTTTTCTAGGATGTTGGGCAGTCCATACTTGAAAGTTACTCAAGGGTTCTGGAGAGCTTGGCATTTAACATAATTGCAAGAATTGATGATGTAGTTTTATGTATTGAACTTGTGAACTTGTGGTTTGTAATATATTATGAATTTTAGACAAATTTGGTCATTTGTAATATATAAATGTGGTTGTGATATATTGCTGTTGAACGGTGGTTTATATATATATATATATATATATATATATATATATATATATATATATATGCATTGCTGTTTACATGGAAAATAAAAAAACAAAAAAAAGAATTTTTAGAGATGGCTTTGCCGAGCGGCAAAGACAATTTTTTTTTAAAAAAATAAAAAATAGGGCTTTGCCGAGTGCAAGGGCTTTGACACTCGGCAAAGAAAAAAAAAGAAGACGGCGTTTCTGCCGCGGACGGCGTCAAGTATTTGCCGAGTGCGGGGTGGGCACTCGGCGAAGCCTTTGCCGAGTGCCCGAGATTTGGCACTCGGCAAAGTGGCCTTTGCCGGCTGCTGATTTGCCGGCGCCTCTTTGCCGAGTGCAGCACTCGGCAAAGGCTTCGCCGAGTGCACGCGTGATGAGCAGTCAATATCACATTTACTCCTTGATTATTCACTTCAATACTTGTACATTCTCAGCTACCATATCAAACAGATATCACATTATTAAATCTCTCTAGCTATATTCAACATTTTAGTTTCACATACACCTTGTCTAGTGATAAACAAAAAAACCAATTTTTGATTTGGCACTAGCTGTCTGTTTACAGGAACAACAGAGGCATGAAAAAAAATATTAGCATCGTCCACATCCACATTCCATTTCCTAATTTGCCTCCATGTGAGTACTTAATACATGGTCTGCTTTCTCATGTTCATTGAACTGCCATTAGTAGAATATTTCACCCTTGTATAATTTACTTCATGTCAAAGCTTTCTCACAGCATAATTAAAACGAGTACTAGAACATGAGAATGGTCAAGCCAAAAAGTTCATGCTGACATGATACCTAGAGTGCCGGATATTCCTTCGAGATTATGAAGACAAGAGTCGTTGGAAAAGGTTATAAATATGTATGAACTTCCTCATTTCTTACAATGGTTAGAACATGTGAACAGAGTGACTGAAAGAAGAAGAGAGAGAAAATCATGAAAAAGGGAGTTGGCACTACAGGAAAACCGAAATTTGCCGAGTGTGAAACAGTTTGCCGAGTGCCAAATATCAGGCACTCGGCAAACCATTTAATTTGTACAGTGTAGCACTCGGCAAAGAATTATGTGCCGTGTGACAAGTACTCGGTAAAAAAAAAACACTCGGCAAATACGTACACTCGGCACATTTTACCACGAGCCGACGACATCCAGCGCTGTTTAATTTGTCTAGTGTCAGCCGTTTGGCACTCGGCAAAATAATTAATTTGCCGAGTGCCAAGCCTAGGCACTCGGCAAATTAATTATTTTTTTTGGTTTTTTACTTCTAGTTTTTATGAAGGTTTAGTGCAAACAACATGTTCAAATTTGGAACCTTTTCATTGCTTTTTGTTATATTTTCTTAGTTTATTTTGTTTTCTTAAATTTTCTCGCATAATCTACATTTGAAGCATGAAATAATATATTTCATTAGCTACAAAAATGTTATCCCTGTTTGTTAGTGTAAATGATGACTAAATCCAGGACCTGTCTCGAAATTTCGATCAACGTGCTGATGGGGCAACGTCGCCAACTTTGGTGCGAGTGATTTTTCAATTATATAAAATGCAAACTAATTCTGAAAATCATGAAACTTGTGCAGGTGTCATGATCTCATGTGCGTATGTCGTGGTAAAAATTTGAAAAAGTTTCGAGCACGTCGTCACATACGTTGCTCACAAACCTGAGAGTCCACGTATGATATCACTTATGAAGATGTCTGGGTTTTACGCATTCGACGTTCCAACTTTCTTAAAACCTTCACAATTTTTTATCATAGCGTCTACATGCGATAACATGACGCCTCAACAAGTTTCGTGATTTTCAGACATTGTTTGAATTTTATATAATTGAAAATCATTTTCCCACAAGTACCTCGACATGTTACGTTAATGAGATGCTCGAGATTTCATGTGAGCTCCTGGATACAGCCTCAACATACATCAAATATCATGAATATCATTTTTTTAATGACCAAATTTCATTATTCCATGTACTTGCAGTTCAAATTTAGAATATTCCATAAAATTCAACGAAACAAAATAAATAAATCAAATATATCAAAAAAGTCAAAATTGTATGAAATTTGAAAATAATGTCTATGATAATGTACTAAGGCCACACAAAGAAAATGAAGCTAAAAAATCAAAAATAAAATAAATTAAATCTTTACCGAGTGCCCTTCTCCGCAGCACTCGGCAAAGAAAATTTTTAAAAAACGATGCCGACCAAATCTAATTAGGCCCGGCCGGCTCATACCGCCCCGACAACCCTATCCCCCACGCCCCCAACCCTATCCCTGCACCGCTGCGCCGCCGCTGCCGCTCACCCCCGGCGCGCCCCACACCGCCCCCTCACCCTCCCGCGCGCGCTAGCGCCGCCCGTGCGGCCCTCCGGCGTCCGCCCCGCTCGGCCGCGCCGGCCTCCGCTCCCCTCCCCTCCCCTCCCCCACGCCTCTACTATATGTTCCCGTCGCCGGAGCTGTCGCCCAAGGCGGGTCCGGGTCTGGGGGTAGGGGAGGCGACGCAGGAGGAGCTGATCCGGCGGGTGGAGGAGCTGGAGGCGGTGGCGGCGCGGATGCGCGGGGAGAAGGAAGCCGCGGAGGACGCGGCGCGGGGCCTGCGGCAGGAGCTCGACGCCGAGCGGGCCTCCGCGGAGACGGCGTCCGCGCCACGGATCGGTCTGGTCGGTTTCGGCCGCGCGAGGCTGCCTCGCGCGCTGCCTCCGCTCGCGCAGACTGGCGCCGCCCGCGCAGCCCTCCAGCGTCCACGCCACGGATCGGTCTGGTCGGTTTCGGTTTGATTTGGTTTCCTTTGGTAGTGTCTCGATCTGCTGCCGCTAGCTCGAATGCTCGATCTGCTTTCTTCCTTCCTTTCTCCGATGGGTCCATGTCGTTGTCCTTTAATTTGTTGCTTCCATGCAATGGCGGAGCCAGAAATTTTTGAGAGCCCGGGCGCGAAAAAAACTCAAGCTAACAATGACAAGCAATGCACATGAATATTTTATATAACATACATATAAAATTAGAAAACCATGATGGATTCAAATTAAAATATTTAAATGAATTTTCAGTACACAAGTTCACGACTTAGATAATCTCAAAAAAAAAAGTTCACGACTTAGATAATGTAATTCAAAAGATAAACCTAAATACTAATTGGTAACTACGGGTTCCCATGGCCACGAGCATGGTTACGAGGCAGCTACATCTTGCGACTTTTCAAATTCTGAAACCGCCGAAGAATAGTAGCTTCATCAAGTGAATTGAACAACTCTCGCTCAATATAGCAGATCATCAAGTTGTTGAACCAATCATCAGTAATCCTATTACAGGATTTAGACTTGATAGTCTTCATAGCTGAGAAAGCCCTTTCAACAGTTGCTGTTGATACCGGCACCAACAAGGCCAATTCAATGAGCTTGTAGACCAATGGAAAAAGCAAATGTTTTTTAGTTTGAATCATTTTCTAGGACAAACTTTCAATATCTTTGCAATCAGCAAAGGCAGCATGCCTCCTTACATGAAGAATATATGTCTCCAATTGTCCCCTTATGACTCCACGATCATGATCTGCGGCGCCCCTTGGCTGCAAGTTTTTCCCTGTGCTGGGCCTTTGGGCCTAAAGAGCTGCAAGCCAGGGAGCCCGGCCTACGGCCCAGAGTCGCCGGGCCTTGGCTCCGCCAATGCTTCCATCAGTGCATCTCGTAGCTAACCATGCTGCATGCATAATTAATACTACTAATAATAACATATATGCTTAGTACAGTAGTAACTAGTGTGTGCTACTAGCTCGAGCAATCCCCTTGCTAGCTTGTACTGGCCTAGCTACCTAAGCTAGCTTCTCCGATGATCCATCCCATGCAAGACTAAGGCATGCATTATCTGATATACAGTATGGTTCACAAATTGTAGTTCATAGTTCATTGGATCTACTGTTCATTTCTGAATTATCTGATATAGAATATGGTTCACAAATTGTAGTTCATAGTTAATTAATTCATTCAGCTATTGTTAAGCAATTGGTATGAGAAATGCTAGGGACACTGCTAATTGAGAGGAAATATCACTAAGCATTAGGAAATTTGTATGTCAACAGTTATAGCTTGTTAACTGATGTCTTCTACGTAGTATGCTTCAAGTTAACTGATGTCACTACTGAACAAGTTTGAGGACCTAAATGGTCGATTTGCGAGCATAGTGACCAGGACGACATTGCAAGTTTTGCGAGTTTAGTGACCAGCACTCTAGTTTTAATTTCCTTATCTTTTTGTCATAAAAGAGTTATTATCTTTTATCCCCTCTCAATATTAATAACTATATTTTTTGTCCTTTATTTTCTAGTTCTCTATCCCATATGTTGTTGTTCCTGGTGCGATAATATACTTTATTCTTTAGTTTTTTCTAATTTTTTATCGCCCTCCCACAATACCTCATATTTCATTATTTTTATTCTTTAATTTTTTTTTATCTCATATAGATATTATAAATATAAACAATATATTTCATCCTTTATTTTACAATGTTTTCATCCCATCTTATTGTTTCATGTGAGATACTCCATGAAATGGCATTGAAATTGGTACCTATGCATGGTACCATATCTGGTTTACGAAGTATGCACTCTAAAATTAGTTGTGCATTAGGAAGATTAGCCATCCTCTCTCCGCCTCCGGCCATGGTTGCGATCAATGACTAGAAATTCTCACTAGCTTGTTACCTTTAATTTGTCAAATTTGGCTCGTCATGAATTGCATGGCTCTTTGACCTCTATTAGGGCTGATTTGCCTGAGTTAGTTTTTTTTTCCAAATTATTGGCTCAAACCCTATACTTTAGCTTGTGTTTTGCAAAATCTTCTTCTGTGTATAGCATCCATGCATATGGTAGGCTTCTCTATGGCTGCAGATCATACCGTCCAATGTAGGATATATAAAACTCAGATGAATTTCGCTCTAACATTTGTGTTGTTTTTAATACAGCTTTGGTAACTTAATGTTTGTGTCTCGTAAAGTTCTAGCAAATGTGAGAGCAAGTGTTGATGGGTTAGTATTTTTTGACGAGAAAGTGGAGGGGTTTTCACCCCCACGTCATAAAAATATAATATAAAAAGAAAGTACAATCTTACAACATGAAAATAGAGCAAATGAAGACTAGAGGTTCTAGGAAACAAAGAAGGTGAGAAAAAAAAGAGGACTGCCTTGAATCTAGCAATGATAGATTGGCATACCCATTGATTAAAACAATTCAAGTGTTTTCTTTTCAATCGCAATGATAGCAACTGCAAATCTTCTTGAAGTGAGCCTTTGAAGAATGAAGATTAGGGCTGATCTGATAAAAGATGTTGTCGTTTCTCACCCTCCAGATCGACCAACACATTAAAATGATTATTTCTATAAAAAAATGATTCTTGTAATTGGTCGCTGAAACTTTCTAGAGTCTAAAGGGGCTCAAGGTGTTGGTTTAGCTGAATTTGAAGCCAATTCCAACATTGAGTAGCAAAGGGACAGTCCAAGAAAAGGTGGACCAGAGATTCTTCAGTGTTTCCATTGCATAAGACGCAGTTATAATCCTGAAGTTTCATATTCTTTCTTTTTAGTAACTGTAACTCACGAGCACTTAACCTGTATTTAATCTGTAATCAAAAGAACACTTTGTGCTTGTTTTGACAGGCTGATTTCCACAACCATCTGTATACTGGGTGCAGTATGAAATGGCCACTCAAATGCTTATATGCCCTTCTTACTGAAAATGTATTAGAACCCCAGATGTATTGCCAACTATCAAGTAAATTGCTTAGGTTAATGTCCTCTAGTTCAACCTGGAGCAGAATCATTTGCTCATGTGCTTTCTGTGAAAGAGGCGTATGGAAGAGACAATCTGTGGGTACTTGAACTGCTCCATCAGCAAAAATAATTTTCTTTTTATTTGCAAATGAGAACAGCTCTGGGAACCTGCGAGAGGCAAATAATTTCCCCATAAGTCTTCCCATAAGTGACAGGACTTTCCATTGTTAATTTGACCCTTGCTATTCCCTTAAAATTTGCCCAACAACTTTGGAATGTTGCATGGGCTAGTATTATGGTGTAGATGAGACATGGGCAATCAATGTTGTATCATATTGGTTAAATAAACAAGAGAATCCCGACTATAAAACCTATCTATGCCAATGCATGATAATGTATGTCTTGCTCCTACCATGAACCCAGAGAAAACTAGAAGAAACAGATACATAGAAAAATTCTTCTATGGTGCTTCTTCTTTAATAGGCATAGGAGGTATTAGGACATTCAGCCACACCACGGATGGACCGACTTCCTAATTTGCAAGAGGATAAAGGCCTAATGGCTTGGCTCTGTGGGTTGCGTCCTAGTCCATTGGTAAGTCCGGATGACACACCGAAGAAGGTGCCGGTGGCCGGTGGTTGCGTAGGAGCTGAAGGAGATATCCTGCAGGGATTGAGCAGCGCAGGTTGTTGCCTCCTTCTGTGCCACGCTTGTGGTTCAGACGTGCAGAACGTGAAGGCGCCCATGGACGGAGCAGCCTCGCGTGCATGGCCGTGACCCAGGGCGCTTGGATCGGAGCGTGTCCACGTCGGAGTCATAATGAGTCTACGCTAGAAGCAGAACTAGCTGGCACGATGCATGATCTCCCACACAGGCACACAGGCACATAGGCAGGCAGCCCATGGGCTGAGTAAGACGTCCACATACATGTGTGAGACCGGGGTATTTCAAAACCGCTATGGACCTTTTAGAGATACATTTATCATGTTTAGGGACCCGAAAATCAGGTTCTCAGAGTACACGAACATATTCGAGAATGTGATACAAGTTCACGCACCCTCTAGATTTTACACTTGTTATTTTCTGTTCTACAACTTTTGTGTCTAATATGCATGTCATCATTCTTGGCCAAAAGTGTGTAGTATATATATAAATTTGTCCTACCTCCATTCTCACATGGGGTCTGCCACTGCTCGTCTTTGCACCACGAACCAACATTATGGTGAGTTATCCTCACATTACAACATTTTTTTTAGATAAAGGATAGTTAATATCAGGATTCATCTATGTAAAGTAGAAATCAGACCATGCATTATTACAGAGTTGTAGTATTCAAATATATTGACTGAGTTCTTACAAGCAAAAGCATGAAGCTCAAAATGACACACGAGCATTTGTCAAATACAGCATGCATAAGACAGACTAATTTTCGCCGGGTGCAAAATATTGAATGTCCTGCAGCTTCCTATGCCTATTGCATCCTAATTAATAATGGAGCTACACTCCATCGACCGTCCGTGCAGTGTGCCAATCAGTGGCGGATCTATAGGGTATGCCGGGTATGCAACCCTGCGAGCCAAGAAAATACTACCGTATTATACATGTAGTTTTGAAGGAAAAAAAAAGAAAAAACTTACTGGAAAGCGCACGTTCCCGCTGGAAGCTAGCTCGCACGTAACTAACGAGACGGGTCGAGGTGTCAATTTTTTTTCGCCGATGAGAGCTGAGACGGGGCGAGGGACTTGGCGGCTTCAAGGGCCACGCGTTGCGCAGGGAGAGGCCAACATGAGCCAAATCGTTGTGATGCGTTCGTTTTATTCACGCATGATATTTATCTTATGCGCACCCAATAGTGGCCATGTGATGGGAGGCCCATGTGGCCATGCGGCCACAGCAACAGCCACATATGCCTCACCTCCTTTGTTTTTTTCACTTTGGCCGCTTAATTCTTGTCGTCCGGTCTTCCCGCCGCCGCAACATATCTTCATTGCGCCGCGTGACGGCCGTGATGCCCTAATCGGCTGATCACATGACTGCAACCCGCAGACGCACGGCCGCACAGGAGACGGAGGAAGGGATGCGCTAGTGTGCCACACGGTCTCATTATCTTGGAGTCTCCTAGGTGAGAATTGAGATTCAAACTTTTATCTTCGGCCTCTTTTGCTCTTCATTTTTTATATAAAAGTTCCGTCTACTTTCTTTGTTGTTTGCTAATATCATAGAATCGTCCCTCATCAGCAATTATTAATGTAGTGTTTCTCTAGTTAAACTCAGAATTCAGTCCATGATGCAAGAACAATTAATTTAATTATTTGGCAATATGTTTTAAAATATTTGTGCAGTTACTTTACGAAGAGAACTGAGACTGCAACTGATAAGACTTCAAATCAGTATCCTAATTGTAAGTATCTTAATTACTCATTTGTATGGCTGCAAAAACTATCAGTTTGGGATTTGAGGCCCTGTTTAGTTCCCCATGGAATCCAAAATATTTTTGGTTTTGACTCTTCATTTTGCAAAATAGAACTAAACACCACCAATAGTTTTTGGCAAAAAATGGTCCATTCTTCATTTTGGATTTTGGACTCAAGAGGCCAAAATAAGCCAAACTTTACATTAGTTTAGTTCCCCATGTAATCCAAAATAGTTGAGATTTTGGATTTTGGAATTTGGTTGGAACTAAATTGAGCCTGAATTGTGAACTAGTTTACCGAATTGTATATGATTTTTTTTATCGGTATTCACTGACTTAAAATCCTAGATCCGCCACTGGTGCCAATAATAAAAACACTAAATAAGAACATAAGGAAAATAATATGGTTTCATGGTTCTTGTCAGAAGCCATATAATTTAGAAACAAACGGTGCAACACAGGAGAGCAGGGCTAGCATCGTAGTTTATATATATAGCCAGCAGTAGTCAATATCACATTTACTCCTTGATTATTCACTTCAATACTTAATTTGTACATTGTCAGCTACCCTCTAAAACATATATCACACATTATTAAATCTCTAGCTATATATTAAATATTTTAGTTAGAGTTACACATACACTTTGTCTAGTGATAAACAAAAAAAAAAAACAATTGGGTTATTTGGCACTTGTTGTCTGTTACAGGAACAAGAGAGGCCTGAAAAAAAGCTATCAGCATTACCCACCTCCTCATTTCTATTTCCTAATTTGCTCTGGGTTTTTTTTTCTGCCATGTTAGTATGTACTTAATACATGGTCTGTTATTTTCTCTGGTTCATTGAACTCCCCCATGAGTATAATATTTCACCCTTGTATATAATTTACTTCATGTCACATCTTTCTTGAATTCTTGTAACATAATTAACCCCTTGATGAAAGTTAGGACATGCCTAAGAAGGCACACATGTACGCTCTTCGCGAATACAAAAATATCAAGGATATGGATCCCCTAAAATTAAAACAAGTACTAGAACATGAGAATGCATGGTCAATCCAAAAAGTTCATGTTGACACAATACCTAGCCTTCTGGTTATTTAATTCTATTTTTTGTTTGATCAGCTCAGCACACTCTGTTTCCAGTGGCTGTGCTACGCGTTTGCAATGTTATATACCAGAGTGACACAAGAGGAAACACAGTTCAAGTTTGTAACATACCTTAATTAGTTAGAAGAAAGTCCGAAGGCTATTTGGGGTGATGAGTTCGCCAAAATGTTAATTACACTATGATATATCATCTTGCTCTTGTAGCCATGACTGGGACGTACTGGATGTGCATATGCTGTATATATATGCTGGATGGGAAGTCTGGTATCTTGGTATATACTAAGATTAATACTTCAAGCTGCTGAGTTGAGAAAGAGATGCTTGAATCAAAAGAATTCATTTTTTATCAGGAGCATAAATAACGGCATATTTCTCATCATATTGGTAGGCTTGACGATATCAGTACGTGTTATTGTGCTGAGGCAGTCAAGGCTTAACTTGCTCTAGCCATTAATTGCATCGCCCCACTATGATCACACTGAACCGCAACACGTTGATGGCCCAACACCTCAGTGAGTTTGAGATTGCCGACGGAAATGTAACTCAAGGCGGTGCACAAAATATGGTAAAATACTTAGATCTTGACTGCTATCATTCCACTTTTATGTAGCAAGATAAGGTCTCTAACGTGAAACCAGTTCAATGTTTAATTTGCATTGCTCTAGCCATGAATATAATGATACTCTTCGGCACCTATATATTATATATGCTTGACAATAAATATTAGATGCATTTATTTTTTCGTCTATTAATATAATGCAAAACTAAATCTCGTATTCATCATGCACTTCAAATCAATTGAACATATATATATATATATATATATACTCAGCTAGCTCATGTATGAAATGGCAGAGATATGGCTCTCATGTCATGTGTATTGTTTAGACTATATAGAGAGAGAGAGAGCCAACAAGAGTGTGAGTAAATAGATAGGATGTGAAATATATACATTCTATATGTCCTAAAGTACCTTTGCTCTCTGCACATGATTGTGATGTTCACTCACATGATGGTGAACACATTAGGGAAAATTTGGACCGGGCCTCCATTCGATTTAGTGGCCGCACTCTCACATTGCCACCACTTCTCTACTCACAGCACGCAGATAGGACGCTATATATAGCACCGAGCACCTGATCACTAGCAACCATTTATTTCCTTTATTAATTGCATAAGCGATATATAAGGGCAAGAGACCCAAGACCAAGAGCGTCCAGAATGGCCTCTTGAATCATATAAGGCCAACCATATATGTGTGGACTCATTTCCCAGTTTCTAATAATATCATGACATCCGTAGATATTTTTGAATTGGTGAATGAAATACCATCTCTCACTAAAGTTTGGGGAGGCGTAAGTGAGAATATATATAGGCATGGGAGGTATTGGGGCGTTTTATTGATGCATAAAATCAAAATATGGTAGTGGTACTGCACAATCATGAAGGAGTCACGAAGGTGTCCAAGCAAGATTACTTGACGTTGGCGGTGGCTACGACAGTAAAAATTCATTGGACCACTCAACTGGCGTTGTGTGGCGGACAATGCTCTCCCTCGGTCCATGTGGGTGCTGTGATTTCCTGGTTGGCTCGCATGAGCAAGCAGGTCTTACTCTTCCAAACAGAGTACAGTCCACTCTGGTTCGTCAATGGACGAACCAAAATATCTCTGTTCCTTCTTCCATATTTAGCCAAGGATACCCCTTTGAATCGACGGTCGGGATCCATGTGCATCATTGTTGCACATTCTTCAGCCGTCGAGAGCTAGAAGATAGCTGGAGTCATAAACCAATTCCTATAGGCGTCTAGAAATTGAAATCCTTCCTTGTATATGATAAAAAAAATCTAACTTTTCTTACGTGCCACTACTCAACTTTTGTCTGTAAGCTGTTTATTTTAGTTTGTAAGGAAAAAAGAATCTTGCCCCTCCCAAAGGAATGAACATAACTATCGATTACTATTACCATGTGTCAATTAATGATGTATCTGCAGTCTTTTGCAGAGAGAAAATGGAAAGGCACACTAGTACGTAACTGTACTATAGCGGCGGTTCTAAACATATTTTTACCGGCGGTTTTCTTAAGCAATCGCCAGTAGAAATATTTGTCGAGAAATCGGTTTTTAAAAATGGGGGAGGGGCTGAGAAGCGAGCCGCCCACCCGTCTCCGTAGAAAGTCGCGCATTTTTCCGCGTAAAATTCGCAAACGCGTTTCGCCGGGGATTCGAACCTCAGACTTCAGCCTCGCGTGGTACCTCATCTACCTACCACTCCACCCATGACTCACTTGTGTCTAGATTCCGTTTTACTTTCTCATATTCTATACTTAACCGAGTGTAAATTGATTTTTTGAGCCACTAAACGAATTCAAATGAAAAAGTTGTAAACTACAAAGTTTCATAACTTTTCGATATATACAACTTTCATGTAGAAAGTTTTTCCATCCGAGGTCGTTAAAAAATTTTGAATTTCAAATTTGACACATTCGAACATATTTTTCGAAGACAAGATTATTTCAAATGAAAAAGTTATGAACTACAAAGTTTCATAACTTTTCGAGATCTACAACTTTCATGTAGAAAGTTTTTCCATCCGAGGTCGGTTACAAAAATAAAAAAAAACCAGTGAAAAAAATCCGAGGTCGATTTTTATTGGCGGTTTTCTTAAGGAATCGCCACTAAAAATCACGGTTTCTTGAGAAAACCGCCACGAAAAATAGGGTACTTTTACATGCGGTTTTCCTAAGAGTACCGCCTGTAAAAATCAATTTCCAGTGGCAGTTCGTAACCGCTTTTTTTCTACAGACGGTTGATAACCCAAACCGCCTGTGCTTTTCTTTTGAGGCGTAGCCAAAAATCGTTTTTGTACTAATGCGAAAAAATGCGCGGTTCACAAGCAACCTCCCAGAATTTTACGCGAAAAAATGCGCGACTTTCTACGGAGACGGGCGGGCGACTCGCTTCTCAGCCCCTCCCTGAATTTAATTCTTTTTTTTTCCATTTTTAAAAACCGATTTCTGGACAAATATTTCTACTGACGGTTGTTTAAGAAAACCGCCTGTAGAAATCGATTTTTATAGGCGGCCGCTAGTAGAAATCGGGAAAACGCCAGTTGAAATGGCTTCCGAACCGCATGTACAGTAGTGCTTTGTACTGGTGTATATGTCAGGCCCGGCCAGCAAAATTCGGTTTTTGACTAGTATAGGTAGATGCAATGATCACGTCATGATTAAGTAAATAAACATTCAGTAGTGTCTTTCAACAATACTTTGTACATGGTCAATGATTGCTTTTTAAGGACCCTTCTTACTAGTAGTAATCTCTTGAATAAAATAACCAGTAGGCTATACACGTATAATGAAGGAAGGTTAGATCAAGCTAGAAGTCAGCTGGCAACCTGACATAAGTTGTACTAACACGAATGGAATGCTAAATGCTAATACTAATTAATAGTCCACGCACCTAGGGTCCATTCTGATGATGAGCTTAAAACGGAGTGCCGTCCCTCATCTGCTTCTCCATGTTTCCACTCTAGCTAGACATTTCATACTGGTGAGGGTGACCACGCATAGCTAGCTCTTGGTGCAATCTCTCTCTCTCCTATAGCTGCTACCAATGACTTCGCCGCTTGTTGTGTCCCTTGTCGTCTCATCTCATATGAATGGGCGGCACCAAGAAAATAGGATTCTCATGACATTCTAGTGAAATCACCAAAATTCTGAATCTAGCTGCTAGTAGGGTGACGAGAGTCAGGCAGCTAGGGGTGGATGGTTCGTGAAACATGGGATCGGGAGGGCCCTTTGGATAGTAGCAGCAATATGTTGTACACGCACGCCTTGACCCTCGTCTCATGTGAATCGGTGCCATCAACTGTGTATCATCAACGGATTTAGAGGCTGGAACTTTGTTCCTTTATCTAAAAAAAATGTCAATGGGTGACACCAAGAAAATAGGATTCTCATGGTATTCTAGTGCTTGTTTTAGCACCTGTGTTCATGGCAGATAATCAGTGCATAGTGCGTGGGACCTATAATACCTTACTTATTGCACCCATCTTTTTCTGTGTTTACCTAAATTCCCTTGAGATTAATTTTACAGGCCGATATTACACAAAACTCTTGCTTCTGCCATAGTCTATATAGCCAGAAAGAAGTGAAGCTCTCCTACTGCAGGATCCGGTAGCTGCCCTAGCCACCGCTCTCGCCACTTAAATATCATACAGATGTTCGTCTTGATTTGGCTTGAGTGGTTCGGCCGATTCGTAATAGTACTCGCCTTTAGGGTTGACCACTTTTTCAAGAAAAAATCCAGCAAGTGTCTCTTGAATTCCTTTGAGGCGGACTTCTTGCAACACTTGTTGCTGCAACCATTGCGTCTTCAATTTGCATTATAAAGAAACAAGCGTTAATATACATAAGATTTAGTTAATAGCAACAAATAAATAAAATGGATGTATTATATATACATATCACATACTCTTAGGTTCTCATTAAGATTTCTTCTTGCATACACCGTGAGGAACTCGCAAACGTAGTATCCACACAGATTGTTGCCTTGTGGCTGCGTTAGAACCCACTGTAAGATATGAAAAGATTACTATCGTCATCATACGCATATGTTAAAGCATGATAAGGTAACAGATTATGAGAGCTAGTAGAACTTACATTTAGCAGACGAGGACCCTTTAGTGCCACTTCCAGTTCTGGACGGTGTTTCGGGACGAACCAAGCCCAAACCCTGCTCAATAATTGGATCATTAGTTAATTAACTCTTGCAGTGTAGTTAAAGAGCAGAAATCCATATTTAACGATCAAAGTTACCCCTTGATAATGTCTATCATATCTTGGTAATCTCCCAGTGGTTTTCTCAATGAGTCAAAGATTATCAATTGACTTCTTCTCATATCGAAGACTATGAGTATCCAATGAAAACTGCATTTATTTATAGAGTCAACATATATATCTTTATGCTGAATTGAGTAATAAGTAAGACAAATTGTGCAAACGATAACAACACTCACCCAAAGTTGTAAGGGAAGAGTATATATTCTCGCGTCTTTTGGTTGACCAAGAACCTCCGAAAATTCCTCTCCATTTGAGGTATCCATTGATCGCGGGGAGTGTTTGGATCCGAGAATATGATTGATGGATCAATGAAACCAATATCCGTGTCTCTGTTACGTTTGAGCAATAACATCAAGAATCTGCATATATATGTTTGAGGATAGTTAGTTACTATACATATACATATGCTATAGTCCGATTACTAAAAGAAATGATCACTTACAGACAGTAGCAGCTCATCAGAGATTTGTCTAGAGTGTCCATATGGCATAGTTTGTGGAGCTCACTATACGGAACAAATATAACGTCATCGCCGCAGAAGTAATGTTCTTGTCTAATTCTGACGCAAATGCAGTCGTCATCTGGGTTTTTGGTACATGCCTCCATGTACCACGAGTTTAACCTGCGCATTTGCGTACCAAGTTCCCTGAGGGCCAATGGGTTGTACTGACTTCTGCCACGTACATAAGTTCTCTTCCACTCATCGACTATAGTGGCATTTGCGATGAGTGCATTTCCTAGAAATTGAGTCGCGGTTAGATCAGCTCCTGACAAGAACTCTTCCATACCATCATAATTCACCCTGGGGCCACTGTAGTCTTCTAGCACGCTCATGTTTGAACCATATTGATTCCCAACAACTAGCGGGGGCACTGATTGATTCGATTGTTCCCCGAGCTGTAGGACACCCTTCTCTACTCTTTTCTTCTCGTTAATTGTCTTTTCTAGAGTGCGGTCATAGTCCGATAGTGGAGATCTCTTATGAGCATCACGTAGCTTTCTCTTCTTTTCTTCCACCGCTTGCCTTAGAGCTGATTGATGTAAGAAGAACGGCTGTTTAGCTTCTTTCCTTGCTTTACGGCCGTCTTTAATTTTTTTGGAAATGTGCGTCCACTGAGGCCTTTACTGAAGTGTCTATTTCTTCTTCAGTCTTCTCATACGGAAGTTTCTGAGGAATCTTAACTTTCCTTGTAGCTTGCTTCTTTGCTTTTGGTTGGGCGGCCGACACCTTTGCTTTTGTGGCGGTCCTCTTCTTTGGCGATGGGGCGGCGGGAGGACCGTCGTGGAGGTGATGGGGCCGGTTTTGGCGTTGGAAAACGTCGTGGAGGCGATGGGGCTGGTTTCGGAGATGGAGACCTCCTTGGAGGTTCTAGGGACGAAGCCATGTCGTGTATTTCACCATCATCATCCCTCGCAACACTATGACCAGCAGGTGGTGAATGGTGACTTAGGTCTCTGGGTGAGGTCCTGCAGTGAAAACAATGAGTGTGAATAAAGTATTGCTATTTAAGCCAATACAAAGTTAGTGAAAAAGAGATAGGTATGATTCACTTTCATTCGCACATAGGCTGAGGAGGAGGAGGCGGCAACGGTACAATAGGAGGTGATGCCCCAGGAATAATGATATAGCGCTTGTGCCAACAAATAAATGTCTTCTCCGCTTGTCCTAAAGTCGTCTCCACATCACCTCCTTCAATGTCAAGCTTAACATCGCGATGACCTTTTTGAACTCTATCCACCGAGACGCGAGCATATCCAACTGGTATTTTTGACCCATGGCATATTGGTGTCTTCGTAGGGTCGATAGGAGATACAACACCGCCGGTAGCCACCATGATTGTGGTAGCCCCCTCTGGAATGTGCAGCTCACATGGTGTATTCGGTTCTGGATGTCATCCACGGGGAAGCGTAGCTTTGCGTCATCACTAGGTTGAGGCACTTCCGTGGAAGCACAACTGCTTTTCAACTGAGCTAATGGGTTGATGTTGACTTCCGGTACTGATCTAGTACTTCGCATTTTGCTCATTGCTAACTCCACTTGCCTTTTGATTTCCTTGCTCATTCTCGCTTTAAGTTTCTCTTCTCACTCTTTTGCTTGAATAGTTGCTTCGCGTGCTTCACTAAGCATTTGCGACATGCTAAGTTTCATAGCTTCCTCCTCTTTCTTCTTTCTCTGGCGGCTTCTATATGTATCTTTGTCTTGAGGGAAGGCATGCTTCCATGGCACAGCGCCATGACCTCTCGTTCGCCCACCGTGTTTCGTAGTCCCCAGGGCAAATGTTAGCTCATCCCTATCTCTATCTAGTGACCATACTCCTTGTTCCCTCAAAGATTGAGCATAAACCAGTTTTTGTGCTGCTTCTGTGAGTCCTTCTGTATACGTTAATTTCTCGGTCTGAGGGTCAAGGCCTCCCTCGTGACCAAAAAACCACCACTTACCGCGCTCAGACCAGTTACCTAATTCTGGTGTGATTCCCCTAGCTTCAAGGTCCTCTTCTGCTTTTTTCCACTTAGGAATGGCTGTAATGTAGCCACCTGATCCCAAGTGATGGTGGTATTGCTTTTCTCGGGCATTCTGTTGGTTCTGTATCACTCGTGTTGCGCCCTCTTCGAATGTCTTGTAAGCTACAAAGTCATCCCAAAACGGTCTCAACTTGACGTAGGCCTTATTGTTGAAATCTGGAGTCAGGTTCTTCTTGATAAATTCATTGTGCAATTTCTTCTTCCATACCTGGAATTGTGTTGCCATCTTCTTCATAACACAGTCCCTAACTCTCCCCTTCAAAACTTCATCTTCTATATCGAGCGAGAAATGTTGAAGGACTTCTTGCCAAATTAGTTCCTTGTCACGATCAGAGACAAAGCTAATTCCAGGTTGTCCTGTCCTTTTTCGCCATTCACGAGCACTGATCAGAAGCCTATCCCTTACAAGGTAACCACAGTGGTTGGCAAATTTATGTGCATTTGGTCCAAGTACTGCCCCTATTTCCTCATCGAATTTTGTGATAATGTACCGACCCTCCAATGGCTTCTTCGGGCCTCGTATATTTTTACTCTTCCCCGTAGTTGTCGTTGATGCAGACGGCTATGTATGTAGACACACAAAACTTAGTGTAATTATTTTTATTTTCATGTATACACAAGAGATTGTAGACATATATATATACCTCGTCAACATTGTCTTGCGCGATATTTTCTTGCTCAACATTTTGCGCAAAGTACTGACTTCTGTCATCTACTTGATTGGTGTCGTCGTCTACTTGATTGGTGCCATCTACTACTTGATCAGTGTCATCGTTGATCATTGAAAAAAAGAAAGCCTCCATGTCATTCAGGTCGTCCATTTCTACAACTATATATAGTGTAAAAGGGTTTAGACACTTAGTGTGTGTGTGTACACCGTAAACAAGCTAAGTGTGGAACACTTAGAGTAACCAAAAGGGTTTAGGGTAGACACTTAGAGTTAGGAACTTAGTCTTTGTGAGACTAATAAAAGGGTTTAGGGTAGACACTTAGGGGTTTAGGCACACTTGGGGTAACACTTAGTCTTTTTGTGACTAATAAAAGGGTTTAGGTTAGACACTTTGGGGTTTAGGCACACTTAGGGTAGACACTTAGTCTTTGTGTGACTAATAAAAGGGTTTAGGGTAGACACTTAGAGTTAGGCACACTTGGGGTAGACACTTAGTCTTTGTGTGACTAATAAAAGGGCTTAGGGTAGATACTTAGAGTTAGGCACACTTGGGGTAGACACTTAGTCTTTGTGTGACTAATAAAAGGGTTTAGGGTAGACACTTAGAGTTAGGCACACTTGGGGTAGCTAGACACTTAGTCTTTGTGTGACTAATAAAAGGGTTTAGGGTTTAGGGTAGACACTTCGAGTTAGCCACTTAGGATATATATTTCTCTAACAAATGAAAGATCTATACAATTAACTACAAATAATGAAAGGTATCTATTTCTCTAATAAATGAAAGCTTAGGGTTTAGTGTGTGTGTAAACCCTAAACAAGTGTCTAACACTTAGGGTAGACGCATATATATCAAATCGGCACTTAGAGTTATTTTACTAGTAATATATATAATGAAAGGTATCTATTTCTATAACAAATTAAATAAGAGGGCTCTATACATATTTTATTAGCAATATAATGAAGATACATATATATCAAATTATATATAGCAATAATGGAAGGTCTATATTTCTCTAAGTGCTAAAATCTATTTCTATAACAAATGAAAACTCTATACATATTTTAATAGCAATATAATGAAGATACATATATATCAAATCATATATAGCAATAATGGAAGGTCTATATTTCTCTAAATGCTAAAATCTATTTCTAAAACTAAAATCTATTTCTATTTTATTACATACAATTCACCTTCTTCTTCTTCGTTTCTTCGATCTTCTTCTTCTTGTCGATCTCCTCTTCACCTAGAAAAACATACATAAAATGTTAGTGTGTGAAAACAAGAAACTAATAACATACAATATTATCAATTTTCCTATTTTTTTTCTAACAAATCCATTTACAAATTTGTAAAATCATTTAGTATTTTTTTTTGTTTTTTGTTTTTTCCTTTCTTTCTTTCTTCTCCCTACCTTCTTCCTTCTTCCTTCTCTCCTCTTCTCCTTCTTTCCTCTTCTTCCTTTCTTCCTTGTAATTTCTTCTTTCTTTTTCCTTTAATTTCTTTCTTTTTCTTCTTTTTCTGTTTCAAAGCCGACGGTCGGGCGGCGCGGGCTCGGGCGCTGCGGCGGCTGTAACACCCACAAATTTGATATGCATTTAAAATAATAGAAAATGATTCGTTTATGAGAATTATGTGAGCATTTCATTTAGTGGAATAATACAATTTTTGGAAATAAAATTAATTCTAGTTTAGCAACATGAATGTGCATTCATGCAGCTGCATAAATTTTTGTTGTGGTGATTGAGTTTGCAAAACCAGATTTCAAATGAATTCAAATTGTTTTGAAATTGGATTTGGAAAAAGGAAATAAAAATAAAATGTTTTGCTCTTTCTCTTTCTCTCCTGAAGCCCAGCCCACTCCTTTCCCCCTCTCTTTCTCTTCTGTCGGCCCAGCTAGAGGCCGAAGCCCACCAGCCCACCAGAACGCCCACTCCCTTCCCCTCTCTCTCTCTCTCTGACCATCAGGTCCCACTTGTCGGCGCTGAACCTCCCTCTCTCTGCTCTCCTTCCTTCTCTCTGACCAGCGAGTCCCACCTGTCGGCGCTGATCCCCACCGCTCCCTCTCTCCCTCTATCTCGCTGCCGGACAGTCCCACCCGTCAGCTCTCTCCCGCTCCTCCCGCCATTTTCAGACACGCGCGGACGCGCTGCGGACGGCAACCGCCGCGATCGGGAACCGCCAGCACGCCCCGCTCCCACTCCCCACGCCTCGCCGACGTTGCCGCAACGGCTCTGCACTATAAAGCGGAGTGCCGCGCCCCTGCTCTCCCCTTTCCCATCTGCCTTGCCGAACGCCGCCGCCGCCGCTGTGTCGCTGAGAAGCCACACCGGAGCTTGGTTCGCCTCGGTGAGTTTCGTTTCGCAACCGCGATCTCCCCGCGAACCTCCTTAGCCTAATCTCTCTCTCTCTATGCCCTGCCTTTGGCCGCAGAACGTCCGACGCCGTGGAGGCGGAGCTCTCGGATCGCCGCCGCACGTCGATCGCCGTTCCACAACGTCAAGCCACCCTGAGCCGTCTCCGGTCTATTCGAAGTCGCGGTGAGCTTCGCCATCGCCCTCTCTCCCTCTCTGAGTCCTTAATTCGGCGAGTGCACGGCCCTGTGGCTCTGCTCGCGAGCGTCCCGCGCCGCAGTTAATGGCACCGCCGTGGTCAGCACTCCCTGGCCGCGCACCGCCTCACCCGAGTGCCTCTCTAGCATCGCACGGATACACCGCACCTTCCAGCGTCCTCAATTTGACCTCTAATGCGCTGATTTCACTCACCCGCACACACCGATCGAAACCGATCATGGCGCCGCCGCAGACCTCCCTGTTCTGGCAAGCCGCCGCCTCCACCGAGCCCTCGGTTGCACTCACACAAGCACGCCAGTTCTCCCGGTGCTTTTGGTTGAAGCCGAGACGGTCGGGAACGGGTTCTGCGTGTTCGCAGGCGAGATAGTGCCGTCGGGATCCATGGCGCCGCCTGTGTCTTCTTCCCCGCGTTCGACCGAGTGCACCATCGCACTCGCCTCGGTTTTCTCTTCCTTCCCCTGCCCTTGCTTTGCTATTTCGTGGCTGGAATCACTGATCCCGTGAACTCCGGCGAGCTTCTCGCCGTCGGCAATGGCGAACCGCCGCGGTCACTGCCCCCTCCGGCTCTCTCTCTCCCTCTCCCTCTCTCTGATCTGCTCTGAGCCGCCCGATCTTTGATCTGTGGCCAGGATTAGAATGCCGAAGGGGTAAGTTTCCCCAGTCCATCGTGGACCCGTGGACCCTCGAGCCCGCGCTGAGTCAGCGGGTGCACGCACTGTGCGGTGCATCGCACCCTATCCCGAGCCACCACGTGCCATGCCTATCGACCCCGCGCCTCTACCCTGGCGCATTCTTGAGTTTACGCTTTCTCGGTTCAGATAACGTAATCCTGCTCGGTTTATTCCAAAAATGGAAATATGATATTTACAGAAATGCCACTACCTTAAATTGCTTATAAAAACTTTATTTTAACTCTAATTTGGACGATTCGAGTTGCGTTAGATTCGTAATTAAATTCTCTACATGTTAAACCATCTGTTAGTCATGTTTGAATTATTTAAATTCAAGGATAATTCAAATACTAAAGATGCTCTTAGAGAACTAGTTTAATTCGTATCTTTTGCGTTTTAAATCCGATTTTTGTGAAATTCGCGTTGAAATGATCGTGGCTATGCGTAGTATCTTTTTATAAACCTTTTAACTCTGTTTAATATTGATGGTGTACTGTTCTAATATTAGTGTTGTTTGCTTTGTATGTATGTAATTGGAATGCGTGTTGTTGCAATGCCGTGATCGAGTTCAGGCAGTGAGGAGTTTGTTGGTGATCAAGAGTTCTTTGATCAGGAGTGATTTGACCAGCAAGACTTTGAGAACCAAGGCAAGTATAGAATGGGACCTACCTTGTTATCCTATTCACCTTAATCATAATTTCATGTGCATGTGTTTAAATTGATACCCGTAGTATATTTCCATAGTGTTGAAATCCTTTACCTTGACACCTTTGGGTTATGCATATGGGTAGATGGCTAGTGCTATATAAATGAATCCTTGATCCCTGCCAAATGTTAAAATGCTTTGAATGAATTGGAGATCCTGTTTATGGCAATTGGAACATACTCTTTTTATAATAACTCACTGTTGGCAAAAGCTGGGACTGACAGTGCTACCGTGAGAGCTACATGGCTCTGGCTTTAACTCAGTAGTAGGCTGTTTTCTAACTCGTTAGCGGTTACCCGAAAGGGCACATTAGGCTCTTGCCGAGCTGGTTACAGTGCGGCCTCTGTCCGAGTTTGAGCATAGGCTGCGGGTCTTTATGCTACTCGGAAGGGGAGCTCTATCACCCCTTGCCAATCCTAGCGGCCCTAATCTTGTTAGACGAGATACTATGAAAGGTTTCATAGTGAACCCCGCCCACTCACCTTGGCAGTGTTATGGGAGTAATTAACCCGGGCATTCGGGGCATCACGACTCACGGGTAAAGATGCACAACCTCTGCAGAGTGTTAAAACTGATATATCAGCCGTGCTCACGGTTACGAGCGGCCCGGAAAACTGACGGTTTAATTAATTAACTTGACCAACCTTTATGTTCCTGTTGTCACCACTTTAATGATGATGTTTATGATCTCTTAACTTTGGCAGTGATACAAGTGGGTTCACTTTGGGACTTAAGCATAACCTGATGATACTTAATAATAAAATCTTGATCAACTAAAAGTGCTAAATGCAGTAAGCCAGTGTCAGCCTTTTGAGCTTCATAACCCCATGTTATACTGCTGAGTACGAGTGTACTCACGCTTGTTTTATTTTCAATTTTGGATAAAAATCCCAGATGGGTAACAGAAGCAAGAGGCTATGCGGAGTTTCCTGAAGATTTCTAGGCTTGGTCAACTAGTTGACCTTCCCTGTGAGATGGAGCCTCAAGAGCTAGTTGTGTCTTCCGTCTGTTTTATTTATTCTTGTAATGGATATTTGTACGTTATGTATTAAACTCTGTGATGGTACTTTGTAATTTGTGAACTTATGTGTGGATTATTCCTAGGCACACATAATGTTATGCATCCTATTTCGTCCTTGAAATTGGGTGTGATAGCGGTCGGGAAGGGCGTGCGGGCACGACGGCGGCGCTGGTAGTGGCGCGCGCAGAGCCGATGATCGAGGCCGGTTTAGCGGCGGCCGGCTGTGCAGCGAGAGGCCGATGACGACGCGACGTGCAGAGGAGGCGGTGCGATGACGATGGCGGCGGCGGCGTCCGCAACTTAGTACTCCGCGAGATCGAGATTGAAGACGACAGAGGAAGGGCGTCCGCAACTTATTACCAACCGCGGCTAAAGGGTGGTTTAGGCGCCAAACGAAATTTCCAGTGGGATCTTGTATATGTTTTGGTATTGTATATAGTTTAATATATCAATAAATTGTTCTAGTTCTTGTTAATTACATAATAAATTAAATACATGCCACAAAATTTTTAAAAAATAACAATTACATTTCCTTTTGCTTTATTATACACTAGAAAAATGTATAACATAAAATATTTTACCTTTTTTATAATATCAAATATAAATGTATCTAACCATTAGAATTTGGTTAATGCAAAAGTATATTGTTCAATTAAAAAAAATAAAATGCTTGGTTACTAACAGGAAATTAGTTTATGCATTATTTTAACGTTAAACTTTTTGTGTTTCACCATTCATTGTCCAATTATGCGACAAATAAGTTTACCCTGGTGAAATTCTTAAATAGAAAATGGTTAATGAGACACTAAATGACCCTATATGAATAACTCATCAAGATCATTCATTTTAGAACTAAACTTTTTCACTGACAAATGTAGATCTTCATTAGTCACTAAATGACTACAAAAGAAGTATTAGTAAACATTAGTTAGTCACTAAATGAAAAATTGACCAAATACAAATGTAGATCTTTATTTATTTGATCAAAATGACCAATACACATGTCACTTGATCGACATCACTGCTAAGCTAGCTACATCAAGCGGGCACAGTAGTGATCTTCTTCTTGATATATGTCCCTTAGTCATGATCATGCCGTAACCATGGAGTGTCCTCAGCATTTAGAAGGATGCTTGGGTCTTTGGTCACACTGAATGGCGCAATTCGGTCATCCCTTTCGTAAAGTTCTGACATGTCTGAGTTGTTCTCAATTCCCAAAATGTTTCTTTTCCCTGAAAGAACTATGTGACGCTTGGGCTCATTGATGCTAGATTTGTCATCGTTTTTTCCTTTCTTTGGTTTTGTAGACATGTCTTTTACATAGAACACCTGATTCACATCAGCAGCCAGGACGAATGGTTCGTCTTTGTACCTGATAGTGTCGAGGTCCACTATTGTCATCCCATAATCCTTGTCAATTGTTACCCCGACTCCGGTCATCTTCACCCATTGGCACTTAAACAAAGGGACTATAAAATTAGATGCATAGACTAGTTCCCAAATCTCAACTATACGACCATAATATGTTTGTCTATTCCCGTCTGGGTCAGTGGCATCTATGTGGACACCACTATTTTGGTTGGTGCTCCTTTTATCTTGGTCTACCGTGTAAAATGTATTTCCATTTATCTCGTAGGCTTTGTATGTGAGGATGTGCCACGATGGTTGTGTAGGACTCCCATGAACCTTTCAAAGGGGAACATGTTGTGTAGGAACACAGGATCGAGAATACTAATCTCCTTGACCAGATGAACTAGGAGGTCTTCTATGATTTTAAAGAAGGATGGAGGGAAAACCAACTCAAAGCTGACAAGGCACTGAACCACATCATTCTGTAGAGTAGCTAGTTCCATTGGATCAATTGCCTTCTGAGAAATTTCATTGAGGAATGCACATCGCTTCACAGTGGCTAGACATAAATGTGGAGGTAGAATTCCTCTTAACACAACCGGAAGCAATTACGTCATAAGCACGTGGCAGTCATGAGACTTTAAGTTAAGGAATTTCTTCTCTGACACATTTATTATATTCTTTATATTGGAGGAAAATCCAGATGGGACCTTGATGCCGCTTAGACATTGAAACATGCTTTCCTTCTCTTCTTTGCTAAAAGTGTAGCTAGCAAGAATGGCGTCCATCTTCTGTCTTCTCTGGATGCAGGTTGTCTCGTTCTTTCATGTCTTGCAAGTCCTGTCGTGCTTCAAGTGTATCTTTGGGTTTTCCATACACACCCATGAATCCTAGCAGGTTCACACAAACATTCTTTGTCACGTGCATCACGTCGATCATGTGGCGGACCTCTAGGACATGCCAATAGAGTAGCTCCCAAAATATGGACTTCTTCTTCCACATGGGTGAGCGTCCATCAACATCTTTTGGAACTGGTACGACCCCTTCTCCCTTTCCAAAGACTACTTGCACATCCTTGACCATATCATGTACATCCTCTCCAGTTTGGTTGTGAGGCTTGGTTCGTTTCACTTCTTCTTTACAATGCTTGCCTTTCTTTCTGGCTTGGTGATTCTTAGGAAGAAAACGACGATGGCCAAGATACACGACCTTTCGACATTTTTTAGATATACACAGTCAAGGTCATCAAAACAGTGTGTGCATGCATTATATCCCTTGTTTGTAAAGATTACTTAGGGTAGGCCAATCATTGATTGTTACGTACAGCAATGCTCGCAAGTCGAAGTGTTCCTGTTTGTACTCATCCCACACATGTACACCTGGTTTGCTCCATAAAAGCAGGAGTTTCTCAACTAAGGGCCTCAGGAAGACATCGATGTCGTTGCCAGGTTGCTTCGGGCCTTGGATCAGCACCGGCATCATAATGAACTTCCGCTTCATGCATAACCATGGAGGAAGGTTGTAGATACATAGAGTAACAGGCCAAGTGCTATGACTACTGCTCAGCTCCCCAAAAGGATTCATACCATCTGTGCTCAAACCGAACCTAAAGTTTCTTGCGTCTTCTGCAAACTCCGGGAATTCTTTGTCAATTGCTCTCCACTGGGACCCATCAGCAGGGTGTCTGAACATGTTGTCTGCCTTACGGTCTTCTTTGTGCCATCGCAACAACTTTGCATGGTCCTTGTTTCTGAAAAGACGTTTCAGGCGTGGTATTATAGGAGCATACCACATAACTTTGGCAGGGATTTTCTTCCTAGGACGCTTTTCACCCTCAACATCGCCAGGGTCATCTCGCCTGATCTTATACCGTGACGCTTTACATACGGGACATTCATCCAAATTCTCGTAGTCCTTGCCACGGTACAGGATGGAGTCATTAGGACATGCATGTATCTTCAGGATTTCTAATCCTAGAGGGCACACGACCTGTTTTGCTTCGTACATAGTGGCAGACAATTTGTTAGGCTTCGGAAGCATCTTTTTTTGGATCTTGAGTAATTGCCCAAATGCCTTGTCGGATATGCCATTTTTTGTCTTCCATTGTAGCAACTCCAGTGTTGTATCCAACTTATTTTGCCAATCTTCGGCGCTCGGGTATAGTAGTTTCTTGTGATCCTCTAGCATGCGGTCAAACTTAGCTTTCTCTTTTTCACTTTCACAATCTCTTTGTGCATCACGGATGATTTCACCAAGACCATCATCTTCAGAGAGTGTGTCCTCTGCCCCTGCCTCTTCTTCTACTTCCACCATTGCAGTATCATTGAAGTCACCATATTGAGCAATAATGTCGTTAGGGTCCAATTGCTCTTCTTCATCTTCTTCCATCATAATTCCGGTTTCTCCATGCTTGGTCCAACAAATATAGTTTAACATGAAACTCGACTTCAACAAGTGTGAGTGAAGAGTCCTTGAGCTAGAATATTCCTTCAAATTTTTGCACAAGGTGCATGGATAACATATAAAATGATCATCCCGCTTGTTTGCCTCAGCCGTTCTTAAGAAATCATGCACGCCATCAATGAACTCTTTGGAGCGGCGATCTACATTGTACATCCAATCGCGTGTCATTGTCTGCATTATATGACCCAAAACATAATTAAATTTCTCATTTTGGTCAAAAAATGAAATTATAAAAATACCAAAAGGTCTACATTAAAAATAACATGAGATGGAACACCATCATGTGTCATTTCCGAGTCACACAAAGACTAATGTATGCTCTATGAAAGCCTCGACATAACGTATGTTGCTAAGACCGCTAGCACTATACACAGAAAACCTAAAATGCACTTCAGTAGCATAATGATCTCCAGACCAATCCCAACTAAAGCGGACAGATCATTATTCGTCTGTTCAACATCGACGAGCTCTTTGAGCTGGCTCGCTGCCTCATCAGCCTTCGTAGCCTCCGCCACATGTTTAACATAATCTTCCTCCCAGTACCAGCCACGACATCCAATGCCATCCCACTGAAAATAGAAATAAAAAATCAACATTTTAATCAAAATCGTTAGGAAATATAGGTACAAATTAACCATAATCATCGAATGAGACAAAATATATAACTCACATTGCGATCTGGACACTTATAGAAGATCCGACCGTTGTTGGGACCCGTCTTCCCCACTCGGTACTCTTTCACAGTCTTTTGCATACACTTGCCACAAGTAATGAGAGGGAGGTCTGGCCTTAGTCGCTTTGGAACCCGATCAGAGGCCGAGTACCCCGAAACCAGTTTTCATCTACTCTCTATACTAATTTTTAAAAACTAGATATTATAAATTCCTCATATTCTAAACAAAGAAAATAAAACAACTAAAATTTACATTTCTCTAAAATCATCAAATGTGTCATGTATACAACTAAAGTATTCTAGGTAGCTAACTTCTTCATCTAAATATATAATTATTTTGAGCTGAAGTGGCATATATATAAATTAAGAACAATCCACCATAAATTCATCATTTAATAATATCCTAAAAATCTATATTTCTCAAACTAAGCTAAAGTAATCTTGAATGTATGTTGAGCTCAAGTGGCATATAAATCAAGAACAATCCACCATACATTCCTCATATAATCCACAAATTAAATAAATTAATAATATCCTAAAAATCTATAATTCTCTAACTAAGCTAAATAATTCGCTAAAATCTCTATTTTCAACTAATTAAACCATAAAATGTGGTAGACATAGTACAAATGAAAGGTGTATACTTAGAATACTAGTTTTAGTTGCATTTTTCAAAATATTCAAACAATGTCAAGTGAATGAAGCTTAAAATGACAAAGAGATAAAATCATAAAGAAAAATCACACATAGACCAAGAAACAACATATGCTGCCGCTAAAACATGAGAGGGTGAAGATAGTAAGCTTTCACCGAGTCGATGGAGGCGTAGAAGTGATCAAATGAAGCAATGGTCGAAGAGGAGATGAAGAACAATGAAGAACACACCAAGAACAAGCAAAAACAGAGAGGAAGAAATGAGCTCTCGGGCTCGGACAGGGGAGGAAGAGAGTTCAAATAGGGAGGGGGGACCTTTAGTCTCGGTCCATAGAACCAACCGTGACTAAAGAACCAGAAATAGCCTCGGTTTGTGCCTTAAACCGGGGCTAAAAGTTTAACCCCGGTTGGTAATACCAACACCAACCGGGACTAAAACTCCCCCCGACAATGTCTGACAACTGAGCCGTTGGGAGGGGAGTTTTAGTCCCGGTTGGTGTTACTAACCGAGACTAAAGGTACCTTTAGCCTCGGGCGTAATTTTCACCGGGGCTAAAGCCGATTTTGGAAATCAGCCAAAGGTGTGTTCTGTAGTAGTGAGAACACGCAAAATCACTGCCCTAGATGGAGTGGCTATCCTAAAGATCAGAGAAAGATCAAGAACGAATGAAAGACCAGAGTGAAACATGAGACTGTACATCAGAGGACAGTGCAATTTCCACAGATGGAAGTGATCAGTACAAGGTAGTTTTTGACAAAACAGGGATTACAAGGTAGTTTTCGACACATTACGCACAATCAACTCCAAACTACTTATACTAGCAACTCTAACACACTTAGCTAAACAACCGCTAAAACACCTAAATTCAACCGTGTAAACCTCTAGTAAGATTCCAAAAATATTATAAAATTTATTTTTATGCTCATATGTTTCACTCTAGGCCATATCAGAGATCTATGAAAAAGCATTTCTGTGCTATGCAAAATTCATCCTTCTATCTCCAAATGAACATAAAATAATTGTAATAATTCAAAACTTTGTTAGAAAATTTCTAATTCACTGTCTATTGCATTATTCAGAAAACCATCTACAGCTTGAGTCCCAAGGCTCTCTATATGGTAGAAACAAATCTTCACTTAAGAATAATTGAATTCCGGGTATGGAGATATTGACATTGTCCACTCTTATACACTCAATTTTCTTATATTGAATACTCGGAGTATGTTTGTTGCCGCTGATTCTTATAGCAGCTCTTCTAAGATTAGTTTTGAATTAATCATTGGCACATTAAGTCAAATGCCTTTTTGTGTTATTCTCATGATTACGATGTACTCCCTTCATCTCAAATTAGGCATCCCTACAATCTTGGAGTTAAAGTATCTCAAGTTTGACAAAACTTATATGATAATATAATAACATTTACGATGTCAACTAAGTATCATTAGATTTTTATCAATTATATTTTCACTACTGGAAACTTGAAATTCCCTTACGGTGCACTACCGTCAGAGAAAATAAAAATATCATCATGAAAATGTACGTATCATCATAAAAATAAAAATATCGCCATGAAATTTCTTACTGTGCACTTACCGCCAGGGAAAATAAAAATACCGTTAGGGCTAGCTCGATAGGGTAATTCCAGTTTTGCCTGACGTTGGTCAGGGAATTTCAAGTTTCCAGTAGTGTTTCATAGTATGCCTATTTGATGTCTTAAATTTATATAATTTTCTCTATAAGTTTTGGTCAAACTTAATATGTTTTAACTCTCCAAGATTCTTGGAATGCCTTATGATTTAGGATGGAGGGAGTGCGAGTCAAGTCCCTGCATCATTTACACTAGAGGGAGATAACATTATTTTTGCTAGCGACGAAATGTGTATTGCTTGTGTTGTGTGCTTGTGTAAATATTGGTTGTGTGCTTGTGATGTATTGCTTGTGGGCCTGAAGTTGTATGTAGTCCAGTGCCAAGCAAGACATGTTATGTATTTACCTATGATGCAAGCAAGACATCTTTGTATGAAAAGGATTTATGTGAGACTAATGTATCATATATATATATATATATATATATATATATATATATATATATATATATATGCATGGTTCTTGTATTAGATTTGTTTTTAGAATTATATAGAACAATTTGTCTCATGGTTCATTGACGTCAGGGAATATAGCACCAACAGGAAAAAAATGTTTTTCCTGATGGCTAGAACTCAGACAAGGAAAAACAAACACCGACAGGGAAAATAAGTATAGTTTGACGGTTTTGTCACTGACATGGTAATTGTCCTTATATCCTGTCGGTTTTATACCGACAAGGAAGCCATTTTTTGTTGGTAGTTATTGTTTTCTATGTCGGTTACTGTATTTTTCTGGTAGATACAAATTTCCTGTTGGTTAAGCACCATCAAGGAAACAGAAATTAATTTTCCTGTCGGTACACCATTAGGCATTTCGTTAATTCCCTATCGAGCTAGCCCTGACGGTTATTCCGTGATGGTCAACAGTGAAGGAAATTGAATTTATATTTTCCTGACGGTAAGTAGAAGCCTATATGTGAGTGGGAGTGTTGATGAACTATAAGTGAATTTTCCCTCTCTCAGTCATCTTTGTTTTTTGGATTTGATGTAAGAACCTCTTATATTAGAATATGGATGGTTGGAACAACATAGATGTCGCACCCTCCATTATTTGTTTTAGCACAAATGCAATCTTAGCAACTCAACTGATCATCAATGGCAATTTCAACAAGCACCACAAACTCAAACAAAATTGCCTAGTTGAAACACGGTTCAATTGACTAAATGAGAGATAATTTGAAAAGGCCATGTAGCTTTGGCTTTGATGGATTGCAATGATTTGGCATGTATCAAACCATGGCGGTGTCTACAAATTAACAGTACCTTTATCTAACACATCAAATTCCAGTTCTTCTCTGTTCATTCATTTTTTGTCTCTGAGGGCAAATTCTATTTGTTAATAGGCGCATGCTGCAGAGACCTTCATTTTGTTGCTGATGGTGAAGGCAGATCAACAGAGTTTGAAGATGATGTGCCGAGGAAACCATTGTAAATCGTTCATCAAATACATGACGATTGTGCAGCCAATGGGATTAACGACACTGTAGCCATTCATCTGTTGGAGTTCAAGGCATACCAGGCTGTTTAGTTGCCGGTGTAGAATGATGCGCACCAATTAACGACACTGCGAGTGGTCTGTCATCACGGCGCCACGAATGATGTGTAGCTAGAACGGATAGATAATATATGTGATCATGCAGATACTTGAATCAAAGAGCTTTCCCAGTGAGACCATAGCTACTTTCCTGCTACCTCCTGTTCCCACTTGTTATTTCATCTATGGGGTAGTATGAATGGAATGGCAGCAGAGATTGCTTCCACCTCCGTAAATTTATATATGCAGAGGGGAAAATATCGAAGCACAGTTGGCACTAGTGAATCAGATGGATTCAACAACATTCAGATTGTTTTTATTTCAAGTTACTGCTCATTTATTCGTAGTAGTCATCGTACAGCATTTAGAATGAAAAATAACATAATGGACAAAAACAGCTTCAGAGCACATTTCCTTCCATAAATACAGCTGAGAGACTTTATTACATACCCTATGTCCCTAGTATTTGTGCTAGCACACGTGATAGTCCTTAGCAATATAACTGCTTAAAACTTTTGTTTCGTGAACACACACATCAGAGAGTAAAACAAATTTGCTTCACGGATATATGACAGTAGACCTGTTCTCGGGAAAAAAAATGATAGTAGACCGGCTATAACTGCCTCAACCAGCGGCCTGCGACTATCTCAAGCTAGCTAGCTCGATCTGCACGCAGCATAGATTGACAAACACTGTATCTCCATGTAGCATAGAGGAGACATCAGGGATGTCATTATGTCATAGACAGCAAACTTCTTGTTTTATTATTATTCCTCCAGTTAACTTGACCTTGCTTCTGGTATGAATCAATTGCTGCAGTAATCATTTAGGTGGTAGTTTCTTACTAATTTCGTGATCCATTCTCTTCCCGTGTCTCTTTTCTGGGAATGAAAAAGAGACAAAGAGGTGATTGCAGAGAGAGAGAGAGAGAGACAGAGAGAGAGAGAGAGAGAGAGAGGTATTGAGCCGTTACATTTGTGTGCCACATTGATTTGAGCATCATTGGTGCCGAAGCGTTTCCATGGCAAGCTATTATTAGTTGGATGATCAACAGATTCTACGTGCATTATTAGGAGACGATATAGTTTATAGACATGTGAGGTAACAGATCTTTAAGATGGTATTCCAAGAACCACAACTGTGAATTAATATAAGGCCAACTACGACTGGATTATTTCATTTCTCATTCCAAGAATATCACGTCATCTGTAGATGTTTTTGCGTTGGCAAATGAAGTACAATCTCTTACTAAAGTTTAAGCCACCGTACGTGACGGCTACTTTGGAAACTCAAATCCCCTTAGAGTTCATGACTTTTTCTATACTAGGTTGGAAAATTCATAGGGATATCATCGATTTAGTTATTCATAGAGATTTTTCCATCCCTTGAGTGTGCCTTCCTCTCTTTTTTTATTGAGAAATAATGAGTGTGCCTTCCTCTTGCTTCCAAATGTAGCCTAAGTGAGAATATTATAGGCATGTGAGGTATTGGGTCGTTTTGTTGATGCATAAAATAAAAATATGGTAGTGGTACATCAAAATCATGTAGGATACCCCTTTGACTCAACGGTAGGGCACCACATGTGCCTTTTCTGCCAAGGATGCTGCAACAGGTACAGCATCCCCCAGCCATCGGGAGGTAGTAGAAGCAGATAGAGTCATCGATTCCTATAGTGGAATGAACGTAACTATTGCTTACTATATATTACCATGTGTCAATTAGTGACGTATCTCTGCAGTCTTGTGCAGATACGTCTGTAAATTTTGTAGAACATGATTTGAGATGAGCGTGCTCTCTCTTGTGTCTAATTAACTTTAAGATTTCAAGCAACCACCGATGTGGAGGTGTGATATTGTGTGAATATATATATATATGCATGCTAACAGGTGAGGCTTGATAGGATATTGGCGGGGCATGCAGGTTCTAACATGGGTACGGTGTCTATGGATGGGGCAACGATCGTTCTCCGGCCGGTGTAGGTCTGCTGCTTTGAGGAATTGTGAGGATGTTGTCATTGCCACGCGCTGCTGATCAAGGGACAACGCCAGTCGGTTATGGCTGTACCGTATAATGAAGGAAGGTTAGATAATCGAGCTAGAAGTCTGGCAACCAGGCATAAGTGGTAACACCAAGGGATGTCAGCATCATCGCCTCTGCTAAATGTTAACAAAGTGATGTAGAGGCATGAAGAGTCGCCTATGTCATTCTTGTAATTTTTCAATGGAGCCTACCACTCCAATTAACTACCAAAGCACACCATCAACCTGTTGTCTCGAGTGGTCGACGCACCTAGGGTCCATTCCGAGGAGCATAAAATGGAGTGCCTTCCCTCACCTCCCTCTCCAAGTTTCCCGCTAGACATTTCATTATGGTGACCACGCATAGCTCTTCTCTCTCTCTCTCTCTCTCTCTCTCTCTCTCTCTCTCTCTCTCTTATCTGTCTCTCCTAGCTACTAACAATGACTTTGCTGCTTGCCGTGATCCTTGTCTTCTCGTCTCATATGAATGGGTGGCACCGAGAAAATAGGATTATAATGATATTCACCACAATATTCTGAATCTGGCAGCAAGTACAGGCGACCAGAGTCAGCAGCTTGGGATGGATGGTTTGTGAAACAGGGATTGGAGGGCAGTTTTGCATAGTAGCAGCAATATGTCGTACAAGCCCTCTATGTGCTACAATGCTGCTTTGTACTACACACTTTGGCATCAGCTGTGTATGATCCACGGATGTTGAGACTACAACTTTGTTCCATTATCTAAAAACTAAAAACTAAAAGGAGGCACAAATAGGATTCTCGTGATATTCTAGTGCTTGTTTTAGCACCTGTGTTCAGGGAAGATAATCAGATTATAGTGCGTGGGTCCTATAAGACCATACTCTTATCGCACCTATCTTTTTATGTGTTTACCTAAATTCTCTTGAGATTAATTTACGGGTAGTACACAAAGTCTTGCTTCTGCGATAGACTACAACCAGAAAGAAGTGAAGCTCTCCTAGTGAAGGGTAGGATAGCTGCCCTAGCCACTGTAGGCATGCAAATCACAGCCTTAGATTCGGTGGCTATCCAAAAGATCAGAGAAAAGATCAAGAACGAATGAAACAACACAGTGATACACTGTATGACGAACGCCAACTGTCAGAGGACAGTGCAATTTTCGACAGAGTACATACACGATTACAAGGTAGTTTTTGACACTCTACACACAATCAAGTCTAAACTTTTTATACCAGCAACTCTAACAAACTTAGCTAAACAACCGCTAAAACGCCGATACAAAGGAGTGCAGTGTCGATAGAGCTGCAGGCGTGTAGGCGCACAAGGGGCGCCATGCTGGTTTTGACGGAGACACGTCGAGGCAGTCGTCGTGGAAGGGGGCGATGCCGAAATCAACGCAATCAGGGTTGTCGAAGATGTAGACGAAAGGCGACGATGCAATCGAGGCAGACGGGGCGGGAACGGGAGGGTCGATGCCGAAGTCGATGCAGTGAAGCCACCTGTGCGCCGATGCACTGGTTGGATTTGCCAGACCCAGCAGCGCATCAGGGACGAAAGCACGCGTCGGTGTTGCCAATACTGAGCGTACAAGGGAGAGGGCCCCAACCACGGTAACGTGGCGTGGTTTTGCTGGACGAAGAAGAAGCAATACGGTAGAGAACACGTCGGCGAGCATGGCTTAGCGACGACGTGAGGGGTAGCCGGCGAGCAGGGCTCGACGACGGCGCTGGTAGTGGTAGCTTGATGACAAAGACCATATAAAGAAGACCTTGTGCAGATGAACGGCACAGCAAAGATTGCGCCGCACAGACATTGATGCACAGGGCACAGGCCATGTAGATGCAACGGCGAAGCGGACACACGGGCAACGATGCTGCAGCCTGATGAGGCGACACAGCAGCAAGCATGCAGCCCTGTTGCTCGGAGAAATGCATGTACGACTCTGCGCGATGCCGGAGTAGTACGCGCGAGGTCGACGAGCGGTGGGCGACTCAATCCCGATTAGTGATCAGGCAAACAAAAAAGATACAGCAGCAGGGGATCAGGTGTACCCAGCCTCGATCGGACCGTGCGGGGCGCACGTCGTGTTGTGGACGCGCTGGGTCGAAGACGTCGACGCATATGAGGTCGACGCGATGGAGACGGGCAGATCCGCCCGATAGCAGCGACATGCTTGATCTGTCTGCCTCCATGGCAGCCCATGATCGAGGCGTGTTGCTAGGCCTAGCCACCACCACGGCGGCACGGGACGGGGCAAGATCCATCTGCCTTCATGCGACGAAGATTAAGAAGGTGTTGACAACGACAGCTCGACAACGAATAGGGACAAGGCGACGGCAGCCCGACGACGAGTCCGGGACGAAGCGACGACAGCTTGACAACGAGTCTCGCGACAAAGCGACGACAGCCCGATAACGAGTCCGGGGACGAAGCGGCGGCGGCCCGAGGATGAGTCTGGGGATGAGGCGGCGGCGCGGGACGATGAGTTCGGGGACGAGGCCACGGCAGTCCGACGACGAGTCTCGGGAAACGACGACAGCCCAATGACGAGGGGAGATCCCGATCTTCTGCGCGACGATGACGATGTCATCTAGATCAATAGGGTCGGGTGCATAAACAAGGGCGCTGCCCTCGGCGGAGATCGATCTCTCCCCGGGGGCACGCGGCGGAAGCGTCGATAGCTAGGGTTAGAATCTAAATCTAGGCGAAAGATACTATGAAGGAGAATATAATTGGTAGAATATCGGATATATTGCCTTGGGCCTCATGGCTGATTATATAGGTACACAGGACTAACACCTCATATGACTAAATAATGTGGTACTATTTCTATTTACTCTAACACTATATTAGCACCACAGCCGACAGGCTTGGCCTATCATACAAGAACCTGACTCGTTGAGTGTGAGGATTTTGAGATCAGTATACTTTTTTTTAGAATTACAAAGTACAGCGCAGATGATGTTCAACACGCATGCAAACTCACCCCTATGAATACACGTATGCAAACCCTATCCCTATTCCTATGAGCACCTCTAAAGGACTGAACCGGCAGATGAGATCAGTATACTTTCCAGATGGTGATTTCATAGAACCTCAGCTGGGCAGTTGCCCCTCCCATATTTCGCGTCTATCGTGGAAGGAAAGGATGTGCTAAAGAAAGGTTTGATTCGGCGAATCAGGTTGGCGAATTAACACACTAATGCATGGTGTCCGAACTGGATACCACGCGATGGTCAACTATTGCCAGTCACATGCTTAAGGGATAATGCACCTGTAATGGTTGCTGAATTTATTGAACAAAGCACCTTCACTTGGGACAAACTGAATCTCGATCAGTACGTTCTTCTCTCTTCTCTCAAATTAATATACGTGGAGGTGATATGCGATATACCATAATACCGGCCAACATGTATGAGCAGACAAGGGGATTTTTGGGCTTAGCATTGTGATCGGAAAGAAGTTTTTTCTGTTCCCTCAGCCTATAGGATGATGCTGAGCACAAGAAACAGAAGGGAAGAGTGGTTAAATGGGAATGCATGGTTCAGATTTTAGGAAAGTTGAAAAGAGTTGGGCTTCTCTTTAATTTGGCGTATAAAGACCCCTAAGAGAATTGAACTATTTGTTTGGAGATTGGACAACGAAGGTCAATGCTCAGGTACTCCGGTTACCTCACAGGAGGTAATATCTTAAATCAAATATGGACCGTTGATTTTTCTAAACTTAATAATTTACTAAATAAATTAATAACTAAAAAACCAAAAAATAAAATACCATGCGGCCGGTAATTACAGAGGAAAACCCGCTGACGCAGCTGGACACGGCACCGCCGGACCACGGCCATGCCGCCGCAGCCATCCGGAGGCTCCGCCGCCGGACGCCCTCGCTGCTCGACGCGTCGTACATCGCCTTGATGCCGCCACTCGACGCTCCGTATACGCTGCCGCCTGGACGACACCGCTGGACACGGCACCACCAGACCGCGGTGACGCCGCCGCAGCCATCCGGAGGCTCCGCCGCCGGACGCCCCCGCTGCTGGACGCGTCGTACGTTGCCTTGACGCCGCCGCTCGACGCTCCGTACACGCTGCCGCCTGGACAACGCCGCTGGACACGGCACCGCCGGACCACGGCGACGCCGCCGCAACCATCCGGATTTACCTTATTTTTATAAAATAAAAATTTAATAAATATTATTACCTCTTATGAGGTAATAGAGTATCGTGACCGTTGGATCGGAATAAATGGACGATCCACATTCATTCCGGAGTACCGTAGCAAAAGCCAACAAAGAATCACTACCAGCTGCAGATGTATGTCACCACAGGCACATGGTGGAAAATCTGAAGTGCTCATTGTGCGGTGCCGAGGACTCCTGGAAATACTCGCTAATCCTTTGCACCATGTCTAAATGTGTCTGCTGGGCATTATTGGTTGACGAGGAAATTACTGAACATCTCATCAATGTTCAGAAGTTTGATGCAAGAAGCTGGATCATTTCATTGATTGACACTGTGTTAACTGAAATACATATGTAATTTGTATGTTTCCTTATCAATATAATGATACGTAGCTCTCCAGCGTGTTCGAGATTTTTTTTTTATGTTTCCTTGTTTCTCAGGATTGATGGTTTGTTTTCTTGTATATTAGGATGCTTTCCCATTATAACATGCACACCATATATATAATGAAACTGAACTTCGCCGTGATTGCGCGCGCTGTGCTTTTCCAATCTCTTCCACGTTTTCAGAGACGCTGAAGAAGCATGATGATCTGATCCGGGTTCTAGTTACACTATCGCCAATTTGGTATGCTCGTAGGAAGGCTATCGAGGACGACAACACCTTCCAAAGCCCATTATCTAATTTCCTGTCCGTGAATTCATATATCTCAGATCTCACGATGGCTGAAGGAAAGAAGGGAGCCGATGTACACATCAAGGTCATAGTGTCAGTGTTCCCTTCGGTGTTCCGGCGTCACCTTGCACCGTCCTGGTTTCAACTGAAGGCCGTTCCTTGTGTTTGGCCTTCGGGTGAATGTCCGTGCGTCGTTCCTGAAATCACAAATGTGCAACTGGTCAGCGTTTAGATGGGGGGCCCTGAAGCGCAAGCCTCCGTGGGACCTCCGGTGCAGAGTCTCAGCGTTCCAACATGCACTGTTTGTACTCTGCTGTGACATTGTGCTCACTGAGCAGATCACTGAACTAGCCATGGTAGCTCATCAGCACCTCGAGCACTTGTCTCGCTATTTCATATTCTTATTCTAAAAAAATGAAACCATGGCACCTAAGCCAAGGGAATGGAACTGCCAAGTACCTTTTATATTACTGTTTGCACATGATTTGACTGGGCATGTCTGCTTCCTGCCTCCTTATTTTATTTTCTCCAGAGGTGAATAATGCACATGCTTAACCTAGCAGACGCCAGAGAGCCTTTTAATTTTCTCATGGTGGGACAATGAGTGATATTTCTTTGATATGGTAGATAGGATGCAACAATATGAAGTAAAAGATACAAGAAAAAACATTAATATGATTCTGTTTGGGGTCGGCAGGCTATAGAAAATGATGAAAAATGGACTTGAGTGCTAATCTTCTACTTGTATGAATCTTCCGAGCTGCTCGTGGCGGCAGTTTTGTCTCGGCTGCGACGCCAACAGCGCCACCGACGCTTCACCGCAGGGAGCACCGCCGGCGGTGGCCCCCGACACACAGCCAGCCGGTGGCCGACAAGATGTTAGGGAGCCACTGCCGCCAGCCTCTCCAAGCCCGGAGTCGCTGGTCGGGGGGGATGGCGGATCCGCCGCAGCAGCGCCGTCCCTCCCTCACCACGCCGCCGGACAAAGCTGGCCACCGTGCAGCCGCGGCTGCCCCAGACGGGCCGGCCAACGACCACCACGTCAACCACCTCCGCATCCGGATAGACGGCGATCAGAGACTCCACCACTTCCATTGCCACACCACCACTGCAGGCAAAGTAGCTGAACAGTTTAAGGGCTTGGAAAGTAAAAACTGTCAAACATATGTGAACTCTCTTGTACTTTGTCGTGTTACTGATCACAGTTTAGCACATCAGTGAACTAGCTAGCCATGGTAATTTACACTACCTCGCATACAACGACATTTTCTATTCTTGTTCTAGAAGAAATGAAACCATGGCACCTAAGCCATGCGCAGCAGCACTGCCATACCTTTTATGTTATTGTTTGCACATGATTTGACTATGTCGCTTGCCTCCTTGTTTTAGTTACTTTTTTCTGAGATGACTCACATACTTAGGGTAGCAGACGCCAGAGTGCGTTTTAATTAATTTCAAGGTGGGACAGTGATATTTCTTTGAGAATTGTAGATAAGCAGGTACAATATGAAGTAAAAGGGAGAATCAAAATAAAAAATGATATGATTCTGACCATGGTTAAATGAACCAGGGTCGCCAGGATATAAAAATGTATAAACATCCTTACTTTCTGTAACACCCACAAATTTGAAATGCTTTTAAAATAGATGAAAATGATTATTTATGAGAATTATGTGAGCATTTCATTTAGTGGAATAATAAAATTCTTAGAAATAAAATTAATTCTAGTTTAGCAACATGAATGTACATTCATGCAGCTGCATAAATTTTGTTGTGGTGTTTGAGTTTGCAAAACCAGATTTCAAAAGAATTCAAATTGCTTTTGAAATGGATTTGGAAAAAGAGAAAGAAAAAGAAAAAGGAAAAACATTTCCCTCCCTCCTGAAACCAGCCCAACCATCTTCCCTCTCTTCTCTCTGCCGGCCCAGCAGGGCGCGAGGCCCAGTACCGCGGCCCAGCCATCCCTCTGCTCTCCCCTTTCCCATCTGATCTCCGCCGAACGCCGTCGCCGCTGTGTCGCACAGAGACCGCACCGGAACCCTCGTTTCGCTTCGGTAAGCTCCGTTTCGCACCTGCGGCATGTTTCCGAGGACACAGAGCCTGAATTCCCCCTCTGTGATCTATCCTAGGCCGTGGAACGCACTCCGGCGCGTGCACTGCCGTCATCAACCGCCGCCGCACGTCGACTGCCTCCCTCGAGTCTCTGCCACCCTCCAACCCGCCTCGGTGAGCTTCGCCATCGCCCTCTCTTCCTCCCCGTCCTCTTGATTCGGTTAGTTATGCGCTGTTTACGCCGCTCCACTGCACACCGAGACGGCCGACAATGGCGCCTCCGTGGTCAGCCTACCCCGGTAACGCACTGCCATACCCGAGCACCCCACGAGTATCGCACATACACACCGCATTCCCCGGACCTCTCAATTCGGCGGATTGCAGTCTCTGTGACACTGGCCGCGTGCGCCCCGCGCCGCCGTTAACGGAACCGCCGTGGTCAGCACTCCCCGGTCGCGCACCACTTCACCCGAGTGCCTCTCTAGCCTCGCACGAGCACCCCGCACCTTCCCGTGTCCTCAATTCGGGTTGTCGCGCCCTGTACTGTCGTAACAGCACAGCGCAGAGCCCGCCGACTATGGCGCACCGCCGCGCCGCCTCTGTCTTCCTCCCTGCGTTCAACGAAGTACGCCACGGCACTCGCCTCACTCTCCTCTCTCTCCCCGTGGTTCTCCGGTGGCCAATAGAGGCCTCTAGCCCTTTTCCCCTTCTCTCCGGCGAGCTACTCGCCGTCGGCAATGGGAGCCGCCGCGGTCACTGCTCCCTCCGGCCGACTCTCTCCCTCTTCTTCCCTCCGATCTGTTCTGAGCCGCATGTTTATCGATCTGCGGCCAGGATTAAATCCCCCGAAGGGGTACGCTCCCCGGTCCACCGTGGACCCGTAGACCCTCGGGTCCGCGCTAAGTCAGCGGGTGCATGCACTGTGCGGTGCACCGCACCCAATCCCGAGCCGCCGCGTGCCAGCTCTGCTGGCCCCGCATCTCTGCCCTGGCGTATTCCTGAGTTTACGCTTTCTCTATTCACGAAACGTAAACCTGTTCGGTTTATTCCAAAAATGGAAATCTGCTATTTACAGAATTGTCACTGCCTTATTTTGTTTATAAAAACTTTATTTTAACTCCGATTTGGATGATTCGAGTTGCGTTAGATTCGTAACGAAATTCTCTACATGTTAAACCATCTGTTAGTCGTGTTTGAATTATTTAAATTCAAGGATAATTCAAATACTAAAAATGCTCTTACAGAACTAGATAAATTCATATCTGTTGCGTTTTAAATCCGATTTTCGTGAAATTCGTGTTGAAATGATCGTAGCAATATGTAGTATCTTTTTATAAACCTTTTAACTCTGTTTATTGTTATTGGTGTACTGTTCTAATATTAGTTTTGTTTGCTTCGTATGTATGCAATTGGAATGCGTGTTGTTGCAATGCCGTGATCGAGTTCAGGCAGTGAGGAGTTTGTTGGTGATCAAGAGTTCTTTGATCAAGAGTGCTTTGACCAGCAGGACTTTGAGAACCAAGGCAAGTATAGCATGGGACCTACCTTGTTATCCTATTCACCACAATTATGATTTCATGTGCATGTGTTCAATTTGATACCCGTAGTATACTTCCATAGAATTGAACTCTTTTACCTTGACTCCTATGGGATATGCATATGGGTAGATGGATAGTGCTATATAAATGAATACTTGATCCCTGCCAAATGTTACAATACTTTTAATGAATTGGTGACCATGTTATGGCAATTGGAACATAACCTTTTATAATAACTCACTGTTGGCAAAAGCTGGGACTGATAGTGCTACCGTGAGAGCTACATGGCTCTGGCTTTAACTCAGTAGTAGGCTCTTTTCTAGCTCGTTAGCGGTTACCCAAAAGGGCGCATTAGGCTCTTGCCGAGCTAGTTATAGTGCGGCCTCTGTCCGAGTTTGAGCGTAGGTTGCGGGTCTTTATGCTACTCGGAAGGGGAGCTCTATCGCCCCTTGCCAATCCTAGCGGCCCTAATCTTGTTAGACGAGATACTATAAAAGGTTTCATAGTGAACCCCGCCCACTCACCTTGGCAGTGTTATGGGAGTAATTAACCCGGGCATTCGGGGCATCACGACTCACGGGTAAAGATGCACAACCTCTACAGAGTGTTAAAACTGATATATCAGCCGTGCTCACGGTCACGAGCGGCCCGGAAAACTGACGGTTTAATTAATTAACTTGACCAACATTTATGTTCTTGTTGCCACCACCTTTATGATGATGGTTATGACTCTTTAAACTTTGGCAAGGATATAAGTGGGATCACTTGGGGCTAAGCACAACCTGATGTTACTTATTAATAAAACATTGACCAACTAAAAGTGTTGAATGCAGTAAGCTAGTGTCAACCTTTTGAGCTTCATAACCCCATGTTCACCTCTCAGACTTCCCAGCTAGTGGTGGACATCTCAGATGATGAGATGGTGTCCGAGTCTGAGGAAGAACCTGAGGAGGAGCACGTGTTGGTAGACGACGTCAACACGGAGGATGAACAAGAATGGATGGACGTGAACCTTGCAGCACCAGCTCCACCACCAGCTCCTACACCAGTTGCTTCACCAGCTCCTACACCAGTTGCTTCACCAGCTCCTACACCAATTGCTTCACCAGCTCCTGTACCAGCTACTACACCTTCGCCTCTGCCTTCACCGACTCCAGCTCCACTCCTCTCACCAGCACCAGCACCTGCCCTGGCGTCGTCACCAGAGGAGGAGCAGCCTGGATGGTCCGAGGAGCAATACTACAAGTACCCTTCTCCAGCGGCGTACTTCCACAACTTGCTGTTGAAAGTGTTGGAGGAGTACTACCCTGAGATGGACACTTCTGTGAAGTACCTAGTTTCTGAGTTTTCTCACCCTTAGGAAGCTAGTTACTGGAAGGCACAGGTGGTAGTCTCTGTATGGAATGAGGCTCACGACAGTCAGAAGGTGGAGACTGTCCATGGTCATGTAGCCAGGAGGGCTCATGACAGGGACAACATGGAGAATGCTGCTGAGAACGCCTACATCTACTACCATGGAAGGCGTTACACAGCGATGCAGGGTGATGCATACAGGTTCCTGCCTCGCTATGACACCAGGTTTAACACTTGGTCGATCCAGAACCCTCTTGACCCTGGCTCTACCTTGGACACCACAGTTAGGCATCTCAATGAGCTCCAAGGAGTCAATGAGAGGTTGCAGGAGGAGTTTCATGGCAAGCAGCAGTCTGTGGCTCGTTTCCAGAAGATGGTGGATGACTTGAGGGCCCAACTGAACATGGCCCCAATGTATGAGAAGAAGCCACCCAACCACATCATGACTGATGAAGCTCCATAGATGATGAAGCCCTTCCCCCTTTGTAATAAGCGTAGTAGTGCGAGTCTGATCTAGTTTTGTGATGGATGAACTTGATGTCTTAATGCTTGTATTAATGCACTTGGTTGATTTGGTTCTTTGTTTTGAATGTTAGTGTGAGAAATTGTGGGCCTGTCCACAAGTCTCACAAGTTGAAACATTAGGTTAATGTTTGATAATATATCAGTTGGGTTGATCTTATCTTGTCTCCTATGCTATTTTTCTGGAGCAGCATCTGTTCTTTGCCTTATATCTCTAAATCAGGAAATGCAAAGTTGATGAAACTCTCACACCAGAAAATAGACTTCTGTATCTTTCCAACGCTGCCTGAACCAACCCCATATCTGTTCTGAGCTAAGAGTTTTTGCTGTTGCAAGTCAGACTTACTGCGCAGTCTGTGAACCTGAACAGATCTGGTTGTTTCGAGTTTTTGACTAATAAAGTTACAGAATCTGAAAATCTAATGAACACAAAAGTTGTAGAGAACTTTCTGCTCTTTCCATCCATATAAACAGAATTTATGTGTGAGATCCAGAACTCGAGATATGAGCTTTTTACTGCATTGCTGTTGTAATATCATGCCCAGAGAATTTCAGTTTGACATAGACATGTTATATGATTTACAAAGTCGCTAAACCCTACATCTTTGCTGAAAAACAGATGGACGGCAGAAGTGCTAGAGTTCGTGGTCGCGGACGTGGCCGTGGACGTGGAGTTCCTGTCAACCCGTCACCACCACTACCTGCTGCACCTGCTGTGTCAGTGGAACAACTGATGGGTATGCAGGCACAATTGATGCAAGCCATGATGCAGCGCCTGGACAACAAACCAGTTGGAATTCTACCTCCAGTCCAAGTTAGGGACAAGAGAGGAGAGTTCATGAAAGGACAACCTCCCATCTTCACCCACGCATCCGACCCTTTGGATGCAGATGATTGGCTCCGTGCTGTGGAGAAACAACTGAACATAGCACAATGCAATGACACTGAAAAGGTGTTGTATGCATCTGGACAGCTACAAGGAGCAGCCCAAGATTGGTGGGAATCTTTCCAGTATGGACGCCATGATGATGCTCCTGAGGTCAGTTGGCAGGAATTCAGAGAGGAATTCAGATCATACCATATTCCTGAAGGTATGATGGAGTTGAAGCAAGAGGAGTTCAGATCCCTCAAGCAAGGCTCTATGACAGTGGCGGAGTACCGTGACAAGTTTGCTCAATTGTCACGCTATGCTCCCCATGAAGTGGCTAGGGACTGTGACAAGCAGCGCAAATTCCTGAAGGGACTCTACGATGGTCTTCAGCTCCAGCTCATGTCAAATGAGTACCCCAACTATTAGACCTTGGTGAACCGCGCTATTGTGATTGACAATAAGCGCCAAGAAATGGAAACAAAGAAGAGGAAGCTACAGGGTCAGGCTTCAAGCAGCAACACTCGCCCTCAACCTTACCCGCAGTAGAGTTTCCAGCAGAGAAACCAAGGACAGCCTAACCAGTGGAACAGGGGTCAGTTCCCTCAGCGCAACCAGTTCCAACAACGCCCTCAAGGTCAGCAGCAGTATGGAGGCCAGCGCCCACATCAGCAGGTCTCTAATCAAGCTCAGCGCCAGGTGAATCCAAATACTCTAGCAGTGAAGAACAACAACCCCAACAACAGTAACAACAACAAGTGTTTCCGTTGTGGGAAAGAAGGGATATGTCTTACAATTGCCCTGAGAAGCAGAACCAACAGGCACCCCAGAATCAGAACAACCAGCAGAAAGGAAGGTACCAACCAACCCCAAACACTAGAAGGGTGAACCATGTATCTGCTGAAACCACTCAGGAGGCACCTGAGGTTATGATGGGTACATTTAATGTCAACTCATTCCCCGCTACCGTACTCATTCCGGTGCTTCGCATTCTTTCATATCTGAAGCTTTTGTTAGAATGCATAGTATATCTTTGCGTGCCATGAAAAATCGTATGCAAGTAAATTCACCGGGGGGTAGCATACCAGCTTCTATTTTGAGTCCCTCCACTAGACTTACCCTAAGGGGGGTAGACTTTGAAGTGAGTCCAGTCGTGATACCCACAACTGGAATAGATCTGATTGTGGGAATGGATTGGATGAAACAACATCGAGCTGTGATTCAGTGTCAGGAAAGATCTGTTGTTGTGACATCACCTAATGGGGATAAGATGTGTGTTGAAGTAGAAATGCAAGCACCACCAAAAGCCACTCTGAACCTGTTATCTGGAGATGCCTTTGATGAGGAACAAGTGGTAGAAGAATTTCCGGATGTGTTCCCCGAAGAGTTACCAGGTATGCCACCTGATCGTGATGTTGAGTTTCTTATTGAACTTCTACCTGGTACTGCACCCATAGCTAAAAGACCTTATAGAATGGGGGTAAAAGAATTAGAAGAACTTAAGAAACAAATTAGTGAACTGCAAGAAAAGGGTTTTATCCGCCCTAGTTCTTCACCTTGGGGAGCACCAGTTATATTTGTGGATAAGAAAGATGGTACTAGAAGAATGTGTGTGGACTACCGTTCTCTTAATGAAGTTACCATCAAGAATAAATATCCCTTACCCAGAATAGATGACTTGTTTGACCAGTTGAAAGGTGCATGTGTGTTCTCTAAAATAGATCTCCGCTCTGGATACCACCAATTAAAAATCCGAGCGGCAGACATACCTAAGACAGCCTTTACCACAAGATATGGGCTATATGAGTATACAGTTATGTCTTTTGGGTTGACTAATGCACCTGCGTACTTTATGTACATGATGAACAAGGTGTTCATGGAGTTTTTGGACAAGTTTGTGGTAGTGTTTATAGATGACATTCTAGTCTTCTCTAAAACTAAAGAGGAGCATGCTGAACATCTGAGGATGGTTTTGCAAAAGCTCAGAGAAAATAAGTTGTATGCAAAGAGGAGTAAATGTGAGTTTTGGTTAAGAGAAGTGTCTTTCTTGGGTCACGTGGTCTCTAATGGAGGTATAGCAGTAGACCCAAGTAAGGTACGAGATGTTCTAAACTGGAACCCTCCAAGCAATGTTACCGAAATCCGTAGTTTCCTGGGTTTAGCAGGATACTATAGGAGGTTCATTGAAGGGTTTTCAAAGCTAGCTAAACCAATGACAGCTCTGCTAGAGAAAAGTGCCAAGTTTGTGTGGTCTGATAAATGTCAAACGAACTTTGAAGAGCTGAAGAAAAGGTTGACCACAGCCCCAGTATTGACATTACCAGATCTGAACAAGAGTTTCTCAATCTACTGTGATGCCTCTCGTTTAGGTCTTGGATGTGTGCTTATGCAAGAAGGAAAAGTTGTGGCATATGCATCCAGGCAGTTGAGGAAGCATGAGCTGAATTATCCTACTCATGACTTAGAATTGGCAGCAGTGGTACATGCTCTAAAGATATGGAGACATTATCTAATAGGACATAAGTGTGATATCTATATAGATCATAAGAGTTTGAAATATATATTCACTCAGTCAGATCTGAATCTGAGACAACATCGTTGGCTTGAGCTGATCAAAGATTATGAGTTGGAAGTACATTATCATCCCGGTAAGGCTAATGTAGTGGCCGATGCACTGAGCAGGAAGAGTTATGCTAATGCTTTAAGAATGAAGCTTATGCCTGCAGAATTGTGTGCTGATATGGAATCTCTTAATGTGGGATTTACCATTAATACCATGGAGGTGAACATAGAACCCACTCTAGAACAAGAGATACATAAGGGTCAGTTGGATGATCCGAGACTGAAAGAGATTGCGGAGAATATAGTGCTAGGAAAAGCACCAGGTTTCAGGATGGATGATGATGGTACATTGTGGTTTGGAAAGATAATATGTGTTCCTGAAGTAAGGTCTATCCGTGACGCCATACTTCGAGAAGCACATGATTCTTCATATTCTATACATCCTGGAAGTACTAAGATGTACCTGGACCTTAAAGAGAAGTATTGGTGGTATGGTTTAAAAAGAGATGTAGCAGAATATGTGGCATTATGTGACACGTGTCAAAGAGTGAAACAGAACATCAAAGACCTGCCGGTTTACTTCAGCCAATGAAAATACCTGAGTGGAAATGGGAAGAAGTAGGAATGGACTTTATAGTCGGATTACCACGTACACAGAGAGGATATGACTCGATCTAGGTAATCGTGGACCGCTTGACTAAAGTTGCTCACTTCCTACCAGTGAAGACTAACTACTCAGGCGCAAGACTAGCAGAACTATATATGGAGAGGATAGTATGCTTACATAGAGACCCAAAGAAGATTGTATCTGACAGAGGTACGCAATTCACATCACAATTCTAGCAGAAATTGCATGTATCCTTGGGAACAAAATTGACTTTCAGTACAGCATATCATCCACAGACTGATGGACAAACAGAAAGGACAAACCAAATACTGGAGGATATGTTGAGAGCATGTGCTTTACAACATGGAGCCAGTTGGGACAAGAGTTTGCCCTATGGTGAGTTTTCTTACAACAACAATTATCAGAATAGTCTAAAAATGGCACCCAATGAGGCTTTGTATGGACGTAAGTGCAGAGAACTCCTTTATTCTGGAACCAAACCGGAGAGACTCAGGTGTTTGGACCAGATGTTCTTCGAGATGCAGAAGAACAAGTAAGAAAAATAAGAGATAACTTAAGAGTTGCACAATCACGTCAAAAGAGCTACGCAGACACCCGCAGAAGGGGACTATCATTCGAGATTGGAGATTATGTGTATTTGAAAGTGTCTCCAATGAGAAGTGTGAAGAGATTCAATATGAAAGGAAAGCTAGCTCCAAGATATGTTGGACCTTTCAAAATTCTCGTGAGACGTGGAGAGGTAGCTTATCAGTTAGAGTTGCCTGAGAATTTGTCAGGAGTACATGATGTATTCCACGTATCTCAGTTGAAGAAGTGCTTAAGGGTACCTGAGGAACAGATCCCTCTGGAAGAGCTTACTATAAAGGAAGATCTCACATATGAGGAGTACCCGATAAGAATCTTGGAAACAGCGGAAAGGTTTACGAGGAGCCGTGTTATAAAGATGTGCAAGGTCCAGTGGAACCGGTACACGGAAGACGAAGCTACTTGGGAAAGAGAAGAAGACCTGAGAAAGTCTTACCCACACCTATTTGAGTAAGTCCGTCTGAATCTCGAGGATGAGATTCCTTTTAAGGGGGTAGATTTGTAACACCCACAAATTTGAAATGCTTTTAAAATAGATGAAAATGATTATTTATGAGAATTATGTGAGCATTTCATTTAGTGGAATAATAAAATTCTTAGAAATAAAATTAATTCTAGTTTAGCAACATGAATGTGCAGTCATGCAGCTGCATAAATTTTGTTGTGGTGTTTGAGTTTGCAAAACCAGATTTCAAAAGAATTCAAATTGCTTTTGAAATGGATTTGGAAAAAGAGAAAGAAAAAGAAAAAGGAAAAACATTTCCCTTCCTCCTGAAACCAGCCCAACCCTCTTCCCTCTCTTCTCTCTGCTGGCCCAGCAGGGCGCGAGGCCCAATACCTTGGCCCAGCCATCCCTCTGCTCTCCCCTTTCCCATCTGATCTCCGCCGAACGCCGCCGCCGCTGTGTCGCACAGAGACCGCACTGGAACCCTCGTTTCGCTTCGGTAAGCTCCGTTTCGCATCTGCGGCATGTTTCCGAGGACACAGAGCCTGAATTCCCCCTCTGTGATCTATCCTAGGCCGTGGAACGCACTCCGGCGCGCGCACTGCCATCATCAACCGCCGCCGCACGTCGACTGTCTCCCTCGAGTCTCTGCCACCCTCCAACCCGCCTCGGTGTGCTTCGCCATCGCCCTCTCTTCCTCCCCGTCCTCTTGATTCGGTTAGTTATGCGCTGTTTACGCCGCTCCACTGCACACCGAGACGGCCGACAATGGCGCCTCCGTGGTCAGCCTACCCCGGTAACGCACTGCCATACCCGAGCACCCCACGAGTATCGCACATACACACCGCATTCCCCGGACCCCTCAATTCGGCGGATTGCAGTCTCTGTGACACTGGCCGCGTGCGCCCCGCGTCGCCGTTAACGGCACCGCCGTGGTCAGCACTCCCCGGCCGTGCACCACTTCACCCGAGTGCCTCTCTAGCCTCGCACGAGCACCCCGCACCTTCCTGTGTCCTCAATTCGGTTTGTCGCGCCCTGTACTGCTGTAACAGCACAGCGCAGAGCCCGCCGGCTATGGCGCACCGCCGCGCCGCCTTTCTTCCTCCCCGCGTTCAACGAAGTACGCCACGGCACTCACCTCACTCTCCTCTCTCTCCCCGTGGTTCTCCGGTGGCCAATAGAGGCCTCTAGCCCTTTTCCCCTTCTCTCCGGCGAGCTACTCGCCGTCGGCAATGGGAGCCGCCGCGGTCACTGCTCCCTCCAGCCGATCTCTCCCTCTCCTTCCCTCCGATCTGTTCTGAGCCACCCGTTTATTGATCTGCGGCCAGGATTAAATCCCTCAAAGGGGTACGCTCCCCGGTCCACCGTGGACCCGTAGACCCTCGGGTCCGCGCTGAGTCAGCGGGTGCATGCACTGTGCGATGCACCGCGCCCAATCCCGAGCCGCCGCGTGGCAGCTCTGCTGGCCCCGCTTCTCTGCCCTGGCGCATTCCTGAGTTTATGCTTTCTCTATTCAGGAAACGTAAACCTGTTCGGTTTATTCTAAAAATGGAAATCTGCTATTTACAGAATTGCCACTGCCTTATTTTGTTTATAAAACCTTTATTTTAACTCCGATTTGGATGATTTGAGTTGCGTTAGATTCGTAATGAAATTCTCTACATGTTAAACCATTTGTTAGTCATGTTTGAATTATTTAAATTCAAGGATGTTTGAATTATTTAAATTCAAGGATAATTCAAATACAAAAAATGCTCTTACAGAACTAGATAAATTCATATCTTTTGCGTTTTAAATCCGATTTTCGTGAAATTCATGTTGAAATGATCGTAGCAATGCGTAGTATCTTTTTATAAACCTTTCAACTCTGTTTATTGTTATTGGTGTACTGTTCTAATATTAGTTTTGTTTGCTTCGTATGTATGCAATTGGAATGCGTGTTGTTGTAATGCCGTGATCGAGTTCAGGCAGTGAGGAGTTTGTTGGTGATCAAGAGTGCTTTGACTAGCAGGACTTTGAGAACCAAGGAAAGTATAGCATAGGACCTACCTTGTTATCCTATTCACCATAATTTTGATTTCATGTGCATGTGTTCAATTTGATACCTGTAGTATACTTCCATAGAATTGAACTCTTTTACCTTGACTCCTATGGGATATGCATATGGGTAGATGGCTAGTGCTATATAAATGAATACTTGATCCCTGCCAAATGTTACAATACTTTGAATGAATTGGTGACCCTGTTATGACAATTGGAACCTAACCTTTTATAATAACTCACTGTTGGCAAAAGCTGGGACGGACAGTGCTACCGTGAGAGCTACATGGCTCTGGCTTTAACTCAGTAGTAGGCTCTTTTCTAGCTCATTAGCGGTTACCCGAAAGGGCGCATTAGGCTCTTGCCGAGCTGGTTATAGTGCGGCCTCTGTCCGAGTTTGAGCGTAGGCTGCGGGTCTTTATGCTACTCGGAAGGGGAGCTCTATCGCCCTTGCCAATCCTAGCGGCCCTAATCTTGTTAGACGAGATACTATAAAAGGTTTCATAGTGAACCCCGCCCACTCACCTTGGCAGTGTTATGGGAGTAATTAACTCGGGCATTCGGGGCATCACGACTCACGGGTAAAGATGCACAACCTCTACAGAGTGTTAAAACTGATATATCAGCCGTGCTCACGGTCACAAGCGGCCCAGAAAACTGACGGTTTAATTAATTAACTTGACCAACATTTATGTTCGTGTTGCCACCACCTTTATGATGATGGTTATGACTCTTTAAACTTTGGCAAGGATATAAGTGGGATCACTTGGGGCTAAGCACAACCTGATGTTACTTATTAATAAAACATTGACCAACTAAAAGTGTTGAATGCAGTAAGCCAGTGTCAACCTTTTGAGCTTCATAACCCCATGTTATACTGCTGAGTACGAGTGTACTCACGCTTGTTTTCTTTTTGATTTTGGATAAAAACCTCGGATGGGTAACAGAAGCAGGAGGCTATGAGGAGTTTCCAGAAGATTTCTAGGCTTGATCAACCAGTTGACCTTTCCCTGTGAGATGGTGCCTCAAGAGCTAGATGTACCTTCCGTCTGCTTTATTTATTCTTGTAATGGATATATGTTCGTTATGTATTAAACTCTGTGATGGTACTTTGTAATTTGTGAACTTATGTGTGGATTATTCTTGGGCGCACATAATGTTATGCATCCTATTTCGTCCTTGAAATTGGGTGTGACACTTTCTTACAATGGTCATAACATATGTGAACATAGAGACTGAGAGAAGAAGAGGTAGAGAAAGTGATGAAAAAGGGAGTTGGGTTCTAATCTTGTACTAGTATTAATTTTGTATGTCTCTTCCCCTGCTCTGTGGTGCATACATCCTTTTTCTTTTCTTAAATAGTGTTTTGTGTTAGGTTGTGGCGGTATGAGAAAATGGTAGTATTTGGAGGTGCCAGGACATTCAGCTAATTGTGTAGGTTGCCGCGACCAAGTCAGTTGTTCCTTAAGGGACATTTGGCAGTATTCTTTAGAGCCGTATCTTCATTAGGGACACCTATACTCTACCAAATAATAAAATTTCACCTAGATTCTTGTAGAACAAGATAGATCAAAACCTCCGTTCCCAGACTACATTGTGAGTGTTGATTTATACGTGTACAAGCCAATGCTGAAACATGACCTACAAAATATTAATTAATTAAATGCACTACAAAACAGTGAGGCTAGCTGATCAACGAAGTTTTTTTAGATAATGGATAAATATCCGGCTTCATCTACTCAAGGTAGAATCAGACCAATTATTACAAAGTACTGGAACTAAGGTCCAAACCCAAACACAATCATCCTATTGAAACTTAATTAAATAACTAACTTCACACCCTATTGTGCCCACATGAACTTATTTGATTACTCATTATTATCATACCTTGTACTCATTCTAATCTTAGGAACATGGAGAGCATAGACTTGTCCATTTTTTTGCTTCTCTGAAATATGAAAGCAGAAATTTGCTGACTTCGTGAAGAATTATGAAATGGGGTGTGGGTGCTAATGCACTTATTATTTTTTATTAGAGTATATGGTAGTCTATTCTACATGCATCCTATAGATAGGATAGGATCACCACACTCAGTCAGGTAGTTGTAGACTTGTAGTCAATCCGCTACTACTATACATGCATTTGGTTAATTAGATTATGTGGGCAGCAGTGATCCGACAATATCTATCTATGCCTACACACTGTGATTAATTGAGATTAAGCACTCTCCGATCTTCCTCTTTCCGGTCATCAGTCGCTTCGATTCAACCATAGCCGCCACCACCTTCTGCAATAGCCCCCCCCCCCCCCTGAGACGGACATCTTAACAACTTTGTAGTTAACAAGTTTTTGCTTTCTAACTGCATAGTCCCAAAGATTCAATTCAATTTCTAAGAATTTCAAATTTAATTTTGGAATTTGAAAGAAGTAAAAAAATTTAGACCTCATCGAGGTATATAATAGTCATATAACGTTTGTTTTGGTATGATTTCATTAGAAATTGATATGAACCTATTTGTTCAGTAGCTATTTTGAAGGGTAAGCCAATGACTCCTTGAAAATGATTCATAGGGACAATTTATAGAAGGGCAACACATTTAATTATTGAGGTGCTTGACAACCATCCTTCCCGAAAAAAATAGGAGATGAGTGTAAAACTCATATGTAGTAGTGATTCTTAATTTCAAACATACGGATAAAGTGTTATTTATTCTTGAGAGGCCAGGTGTCAAAAGGAAAGTTATACAAAGTAAATGCGGCAAGGACAAAGATATGAATTATTGCAATATATTGGTAAAATAAAGAAGAGAAGGGAGACTATAAAGCCAATGTATTTCAACCCATGGTAACATGTGTGTTGCTCCTACCATGATTCGCGAGAGCCCAAAGAGAAGGACATGTAGATAAAATGCTCTGTTGTGGTTTTTTAATTGGCATAGGAGGTATTAGGATATTTACTCGCAGTTCGGGACAATCAGCCACTAGTACAGAACCGGGCTTTAGCCCCGGTCGGTAAGGGCCTTTAGCCCCGGTTTCTGAACCGAGACTAAGGATTCAGGACTAAATGTCTCACCTTTAGTCCCGGTTCAGAGAACCACGGCTAAAGCCTGACCTTTAGCCCCGGTTGGTAATACCAACCGGGACTAAAGGGCGCACCCTTTAGTCCCGGTTGGTATTACCAACCGGGGCTAAAGGTCTTTTTTTTCCGATTTGGGTTTTGCTTGTTTTGGTTTTACAATTAGATTAGGTATTCAACTGTGTATTCTTCACTGTTAATACATGTATTCGCTGCTAATATATGTATTCACGTACTTATAAGTTAGTTTCAAGCATTAAACACACAAATAAACTATGAAACTCTATATATAAATATATTATGGAGCTATACATATACATAAGTATAATATATATATATATATGCACATAAAATTTACATCATTATCCATTGTTACTTGACTTAAGACACAACCGCTCTCACCACTTAAATCTCATACAGATGTTCGTCTTGATTTGGCTTGAGTGGTTCGGCCGGGTCGTAATAGTAATAGCCTTTAGGGTTGACCACTTTATCAAGAAGAAATCCAGCAATTGTCTCTTGAATTCCTTTGAGGCGGACTTCTTGAAACACTTGTTGCAGCAACCATTGCGTCTTCAATTTGTATTATAAAGAAACAAGTGTTAATATACATAAGATTTAGTTAATAGCAAGAAATAAATAAAATGGATGTATTATGTATACATCTGATTAATAGTTCTTCTTGCATACACCGTGAGGAACTCGCAAACGTAGTATCCACACAGATTGTTGCCTGGTGGCTGCCTTAGAACCCACTGTAAGATATGAAACAATTACTATCGTCATCATACGCATATGTTAAAGCATGATAAGGTAACAGATTATGAGAGCTAGTAGAACTTACATTTAGCAAACGAGGACCCTTTAGTGCCACTTCCAGCTCCGGACGGTGTTTCGGGACGAACCAAGCCCAAACCTGCTCAATAATGTCTATCATATCTTCGTAATCTCCCAGTGGTTTTCTCTATGAGTCAAAGATTATCATTTGACTTCTTCTCATATCGAAGACTATGAGTATCCAGTGAAAATTGCATTTGTTTATAGAGTCAACATATATATATTTATGCTGAATTGAGTAATAAGTAAGACAAATTGTGCAAACGATAACAACACTCACCCAAAGTTGTATGGGAAGAGTATATATTCTCGGGTCTTTTGGTTGACCAAGAACCTCAGAAAATTCCTCTCCGTTTGAGGTATCCATTGATCGCGGGGAGTGTTTGGATCCGAGAATATGATTGATGGATCAATGAAACCAATATCCGTGTCTCCGTTACGTTTGAGCAATAACATCAAGAATCTGCATATATATGTTTGAGGATAGTTAGTTACTATACATATACATATGCTATAGTCTGATTACTAAAAGAAATGATCACTTACAGACAGTAGAAGCTCATTAGAGATTTGTCTAGAGCATCCATATGGCATAGTTGGTGGAGCTCACTATACGTAACAAATATAAGGTCATCACCCCGGAAGTAATGTTCTTGTCTAATTCTGACGCAAATGCAGTCGTCATCTGGGTTTTTGGTACATGCCTCCATGTACCACGAGTTTAACCTGCGCATTTGCGTACCAAGTTCCCTGAGGGCCAATGGGTGTACAGACTTCTGCCATGTACATAAGTTCTCTTCCACTCATTGACTACAGTGACATTTGCGATGAGTGCATTTCCTATAAATTGAGTCGTGGTTAGATCAGCTCCTGACAAGAACTCTTCCATACCATCATAATTCACCTTGGGGCCACTGTAGTCTTCTAGCATGCTCATATTTGAACCATATTGATTCCCAACAACTAGCGGGGGCACTGATTGATTCGATTGTTCCCCGAGCTGTAGGACACCCTTCCCTGCTCTTTTCTTCTCGTTAATTGCCTTTTCTAGAGTGCGGTCATAGTCCGATAGTGGAGATCCCTTCTGAGCATCACGTAGCTTTCTCTTCTTTTCTTCCACCGCTTGCCTTAGAGCTGATTGATGTAAGAAAAACAGTTGTTTAGCTTCTTTCCTTGCTTTACGGTCGTCTTTAATTTTTTTGGAAATGTGCGTCCACTGAGGCCTTTACTGAAGTGTATATTTCTTCTTCAGTCTTCTCATACGAAAGTTTCTGAGGAATCTTAACTTTCCTTGTAGCTTGCTTCTTTGCTTTTGGTTGGGCGGCCGACACCTTTGCTTTGGTGGCGGTCCTCTTCTTTGGCGATGGGGCGGCGGGAGACCGTCGTGGAGGCGATGGGGCCGGTTTTGGCGTTGGAAAACGTCGTGGAGGCGATGGGTCCGTTTTCGGAGATGGAGACCTCCTTGGAGGTTCTGGGGACGAAGCCGTGTCGTGCATTTCACCATCATCATCCCTCGCAACACTATGACTAGCAGGTGATGAATGGTGACTTAGGTCTCTAGGTGAGGTCCTGCAGTGAAAACAATGAGTGTGAATAAAGTATCGCTATTTAAGCCAATACAAAGTTAGTGAAAAAGAGATAGGTATGATTCACTTTCATTCGCACCTAGGATGAGGAGGAGGAGGTGGTGACGGTACAATAGGAGGTGATGCCCCAGGAATCATGATATAGTGCTTGTGCCAACAAATAAATGTCTTCTCCGCTTGTCCTAAAGTCGTCTCCCCATCACCTCCTTCAATGTCAAGCTTAACATCGCGATGACCTTTTTGAACTCTATCCACCGAGACGCGAGCTTATCCAGCTGGTATTTTTGACCCATGGCATATTGGTGTCTTCGTAGGGTCGATAGGAGATACAACACCGCCGGTAGCCACCATGATTGTGGTAGTCCCTCTGGAATGTGCAGCTCACATGGTGTATTCGGTTTTGTGATGTCATCCACGGGGAAGCGTACCATTGAGTCATCACCGGGCTGAGGCACTTCCGTGGAAGCACAACTCCTTTTCAAATGAGCAGAGGGGCTGATGTTGACTTCTGGTACTGATGCAGTACTTCGCATTCGGCTCATTGCTAACTCCACTTGCCTTTTGATTTCCTCGCTCATTCTCGCTTCAAGTTTCTCTTCTCGCTCTTTTGTTTGAATAGCTGCTTCGCGTGCTTCACTAAGCATTTGCGACATGCTAACTTTCATAGCTTCCTCCTCTTTCTTTTCTCTCTAGCGGCTTCTATATGTATCTTTGTCTTGAGGGAAGGCATGCTTCCACGGCACCGCGCCATGACCTCTCGTTCGCCCACCGTGTTCCGCAGTCCCCAGGGCATATGTCAGCTCATCCCTATCTCTATCTGGTGACCATACTCCTTGTCCCCTCAAAGATTGAGCATAAACTAGTTTCTTTGCTGCTTCTATGAGTCCTTCGGTATACATTAATCTCCCGGTCTGAGGGTCAAGGCCTCTCCCGTGACAAAAAAACCACCACTTACCGCGCTCAGACCAGTTACCTGATTCTGGTTGGATTCCCCTAGCTTCAAGGTTCTCTTCTTCTTTTTCTCACTTAGGAATGGCAGTAATGTAGCCACCTAATCTCAAGTGATGGTGGTATTTCTTTTCTCGAGCATTCTGCTGGTTCTGTATCGCTCGTGCTTCGCCCTCTTCGGATGTCTTGAAAGCTACAAAGTCATCCCAAAACGGTCTCAACTTGACGTAGGACTTATTGTTGAAATCTGGAGTAAGGTTCTTCTTGATAAATTTGGTGTACAATTTCTTCTTTCAGGCCTGGAATTGTGTTGCCATCTTTTTCATAGCCCAGTCCCTAACTCTCCCCTTCAAAGCTTCATCTTCTGTATCGAGCGAGAAATGTTGAAGGACATCTTGCCAAATTAGTGCCTTGTCACAATCAGAGACAAAACTAATTTCAAGATGTCCTTTCCTTTGCCACTATTCATGAGCACTGATCAGAAGCCTATCCCTTACAAGATAACCACAGTGGTTGGCAAAAGCATGTGCATGTGGTCCAAGCACTTTCCCTGTTTCCTCATCGAATTTCAAGATGATGTACCGACCCTCCAATGGCTTCTTCAGGCCTCATACATTTTTACGTTTCCCCATAGTTGTCGTTGATGCAAACGGCTATGTATGTAGACACACAAAACTTATAAATATAATTATAGAAATGTAATTATTTTGATTTTCATGTATACACAAGAGATTGTAGACATATATATACCTCGTCAACATTGTCTTGCGCGATATTTTCTTGCTCAACATCTTCCGCAAAGTACTGACTTTCGTCATCTACTTGATTGGTGTCGTCATCTACTTGATTAGTGCCATCGTTGATCATTGAAAACAAAAAAACCTCCATGTTGTCATTCGGGTCGTTCATTTCTGCAACTATATATAGTAAAAGGGTTTAGACGACACTTAGTGTGTGTGTGTGTGTAAACCGTAAACAAGCTAAGTGTGTAACACTTAGAGTAACTGTTGACACAAAAAGCGTCAGGATCTGCGAACACCTCGGGCTTATACCCAAAATCAATCTCGGAGGGTGTGCTAGTCGATTTGACCAGTAAATCGATAAGGACGATAACTGGAACAAGATCTAAACGAGACAACAGCGATGCGCCCAGATGTCAAGGCTCAAACCTGATCAGGATAACTAGAGTAGAGATGAATGAGACGACAGCGATGCGCCCGGACGTCAAGGCTCAGATTGCTCAAACGCGGAACTTGCAAGGGTTGACGGAGGTCGATGAAATGCAGCTCGTCGAAACATGAAGAACTCGTAGATAGACTAATACTAATGCGATAAAAGGTAAATTGCTGGAAAGATAGATAAAAATAGTAGATTCATTTGATATGCTTGTATATATTCCTTACACCACCCCTCGGTACATATTTATACCCCGGCCAGGGGAATTGTAAGCACACATGACTCTAACTTTCCTAAACAAAATCCCTATTTTCAAGGAAACAAACAACTCGTGCACGACTATATCTTTCCTAAACAAAACTCCTATTTTAAAGGAAATAAATAACTCGTACAAGAGTCGGACTCAAAATAACCTATAATAATAGTGGCGTAAAGCACCAATTTCCATATCCGTCTCCCTTACGATGAAACCTTCCATCGACAGACTTCTTCCAATCTGCATCCTTCTCCTATTGCCATCGGCAGCTCTCTGCTGACGCCAGCCACGTCATCCTGCTTCCGTCGGCAACATCCTCTACCATTCATCGGCAGCTTTCCGTCTTCATTGGCAATATTCCCTCTATCAGCAACAGGCTTTGGTCCCATCGGCAATGCTTCCTTGCCTTTATCGGCAACGTCTTACCTCCATTAGCAACATTGCTATCTTCATCACATCAGTAATGAGTTTCGGTTATCATCGGCAATGTTCTTTCTGCCTCCGTCGGCAATCTGACCGGTAATATCCCACTGCCGATAAGGAACAACAACTAGCCTTTTGCCGATCGGCACAATCCTTAGATCATATTGACACGTGCCAAAAAACGGTGTCAACACATGCCCCCCAATTTCGGAGTATCAAATACTTTATGTACCAAAATTTCCTTAACTGCAACTCATCATCAGTAATTGCTAATAGGGCCCCTCCGCTGGCTTCCCTCATACATCAAAGGGCATTCCCAAAGAGAATTACTACTAAGCCAAAGCCAACTGAAATTAGAACCACTCCATCGGCCACCACTGCTATTCTGGCACAAGCTTTTCAATCCCAGCTTGCCGATGCCCCCAAGTGCAATAGTCAAAACGCTAGGGCTCATTAAGCACTGTTCCCAGGCCAAAATGCCCAAAGCCATCGACTCTAGTTATGCCATCGACAACATGTTGACATCTGCCGATGGATCCCCATCCTTGCGCTTTGGCCTCCATCGCTTGTCTGAAGATTTCCCTCTGGAAGGATTTTCATCGTGACACAAATCTTCTTGGCGCTCGCATTGCATCCTCCTTTGAGTCATTGTAAGACCCTTGGGGCACCATTGAGGGAGCCTGGTTTTCCAAACAGGTTGATACTGTTTTTCGCCTGAATCTGGGCAACTCCTTATATTCGGATCTCTATAAAGTATATCTTCATCGGCCACTCTTGTATCAGCCATCTCCTCAAGTTCTTCTTGACAAATACGTTTGTCAAGCTTGTCGTGTACGCTGAGCTTGCCCCCCAGCCGATCATGTGCTGATTCTTTTTCTCTGATCGGCCTGTCATAGCTTGATGTCCGATTGTCAAAACAAGGTTTCTTTTCTGACCGATCGGCAGAGTAGTACCCATTGCATTCAGGACAATTATCGACAGTGGGTAGCTTGTTGCCCTCTTCCCAGTAATGAACAAAGAAGGGACACTTCCAATGATCTTTATGCCGAAGCCACTCCTGGTGCCTTTCTTCTTCCTGTCGCAGATATCGCTCCTCCTGTGATTGCCGATAATTTTGTCGTGGCCGCCTACGCGTGATCACGGCGCCATGAGACCTCCCGGCGCTACTGCTATCATCGACAACTCTCTTGCCTTTTCTATCATCAGCAAACTTCCTCCCTGTTACTTCATGCGCAGCTATCTAATGTCCAGGGTCTACCGATGCACTTTTCTTGGCAGCTTCCGATGTTAGCACCTTAGTTTTTTCACTGGTCTCCACCATATTATTGGGAAACGGGTGTTGGTCAATCTTCATCGGCTTCTGGGATTTAGAATTTTCAAATTTAATTCACCCAGACTCAATTTCTGACTGCAACTGCTGCCTAAAGACTTTGCAATCATTGGTACTGTGCGAAGTCGCATTGTGCCACTTGCAATACCTGATCCTTGTGAGCTCTTCGGCCGATGGAATTACCTGGTTAGGTGCCAGCTTGATCCGTCCTTCTTGAAGTAATAGGTCAAACATCCTATCAGCCTTGGTGATATCAAAGGTGAATCTCTCAGCTTCTTTTTGGCCGAACGGACAAGATACCGGCTTCTTATCTTTCACCCATTCAACAGCGCCAATACTTAGCTCTTCATCCGACCCGGAATCTTCCTTTTTCTTAATCAAAGACACCTCTTTATCCCAATTTTCACCAGGCTCGAAAACTTTGGTGTCTTGATCTTGCCGATGCACAGGCTCGTTTTTAACTGGCTGAGCCGGTTGACATACTTTTTCATGTTTTTGTGATGAATAGGCCGGAGCAATCGGCACGTTTGTGGCACCAGTCTATTGAATATTATGTATCGGCTGATTTGCCGATGGGCAACTTTGAACGCCCACTGGGATGTACTGTGGCATTATATTCATCAGCTGATATGCCGATATCTCATTTTGAGCGTTCACCTGCGGGTATTGCGGCGAGACATCACTTATCGGTTGTGGTGCCGATATCTCATTCTGCAGACTCACTGGCAGATGATACTGCAGAGCTCTTGCCACTTGGTATCTGGGTTGCATTACTTGTTGAATTGGCAATTGACCGATCCAACTTACATTAGATGTCATCGGCATATGACTCGCCGATGGCTAATAATCAGCTGGCGCTTGCTGCTCTTGTACCCTTGGATGATCGCCTTGATTCGCGGATACCATAGCTTGAGGAGCCATTGCCGATACGGGCTGGTTCCCAGTCGCAAATGTCTTGCTGCATCGGCCAAGAATTTGTCGATGGCCTCGCGTAGGGCACTTCGTGTACCATCTGAAGATTTTCTGATGGCAACTGCACCGTTGGAGAGGATGTAGCATAATGCATCATTGGAATCATCGGTTGTGCAGGTATTGCCGATGCCACGGGAGCCTTCCACCCTGCATTGTTATCTTGGACCAATTTGGATTCAGCAGATGGACTCGGAGGCATACCGTATCCCCACCAATTGGCAGAAATTGGTTGACTCTGGGTCACAGGTCCAGACATTGTCGACGCCACCAGATTTGTATTCAATTGAGTAATGTTTACTGGGCTCAATCTTGGCGACGTGATGTCACCGGCAGATCGGTTTATAAGCGGTGAAGACACCCTTGGAACCGCCGATGGGATCGTAATAGATGCCGATCCGAGTTGATGATACGCCGGACCAACATAATGTGGTGCTTGTCTTTCCTTGAAAGTTTGCTTGACAGCATTGTATACAGTATTGGACAACACATTGGATTGGCTAATTAACACATGATTTAATGCAGAATTAACCATCTCTTGTAATTTACCAGGATTGGCGTCGAAGGTGACCTGCCGTGGATCTTGCTTCTGGATAGCTTCATCGCTCCTGTTTAGGCTGAAGGACTTCAGATACAACTATTTGTACTCCTCCATAGCCCTCTCCATAGCTTGCTTCTGATCATCTCTCAGATTTGCTTCGGAGACTTCAATGACACTCTTCAGATTGATCCCAGCAGTATTGTCCAATAAGCTTGTAATGGGTTAAACCGTGGCCAAAAGATGTAATATGGTCCCACCGAGCGTGCCAAAAGAGGTGTTGACACAAAAAGCATCAGGATCTGCGAACACCTCGGGCTTATACCCAAAATCGATCTCCGAGGGTGTGCCAGTTGATTTGACCAGTTAATCGACAAGGACGATAACTAGAACAAGATCTGAACGAGACAACGACGATGCGCCCAGATGTCAAGGCTCAAACCTGATCAGGATAACTAGAGTATAGCTGAACGAGATGACAGCGATGCGCCCTGACGTCAAGGCTCAGATTGCTCAAACGCGGAACTTACAAGGGTTGACAGAGGTCGATGAGATGCAGCCCGTTGAAACTTGAAGAACTCGTAGATAGACTAATACTAATGCGATAAAAGGTAAATTGCTGGAAAGATAGATAAAAATAGTAGATTCATTTGATATGCTTGGATATATTCCTTACACCACCCTCGGTACATATTTATACCCCGCCCAGGGGAGTTGTAAGCAAACACGACTCTAACTTTCCTAAACAAAATCCCTATTTTCAATGAAATAAACAACTCGTGCACGACTGTATCTTTCCTAAACAAAACTCCTATTTTAAAGGAAATAAATAACTCGTACAAGAGTCGGACTCAAAATAACCTATAATAATACTGGCGTAAAGCACCAGTTTCCATATCCGTCTCCCTTACGATGAAACCTTCCATCGGCAGACTTCTTCCAATCTGCATCCTTCTCCTATTGCCATCGACAGCTCTCTGCTGACGCCAGCCACGTCATCCTGCTTCCGTCAGCAACATCCTCTCTACCATTCATCGGCAGCTTTCCGTCTTCATTGGCAATATTCCCTCTATCATCAATAGGCTTTGGCTCTCATCGGCAATGCTTCCTTGCCTTTATCGGCAACGTCTTGCCTCCATCAGCAACACTGTTGTCTTCATCACATCAGTAATGAGTTTCGGTTATCATCGGCAATGTTCTTTCTGCCTTCGTCGGCAATCTGACCGGTAATATCCCACTGCCGATAAGGAATATTAACTAGCCTTTTGCCGATCGGCACAATCCTTAGATCATATTGACACGTGCTAAAAAACGGTGTCAACAGTAACCAAAAGGGTAGACACTTAGTGTGAGTGTAATAAAAGGGTTTAGGGTTTAGGGTAGACACTTATTAGGATGTATATCTATAGGGTTTAGACACTTAGGGGTTTAGGGTAGACACTTAGTGTGTTGTGTGTGTGTGTAAACCCTAAACAAGTGTGTAATAAAAGGGTTTAGGGTTTAGGGTAGACACTTATTAGGATGTATATCTATAGGGTTTAGACACTTAGGGGTCGGTTTAGGGTAGACACTTAGGATGTATATCTATAGGGTTTAGATGCTTAGGGGTTTAGGGTAGACACTTAGTGTGTGTGTGTGTTAAACCCTAAACAAGTGTGTAATAAAAGGGTTTAGGGTTTAGGGTAGACACTTAGGATGTATATCTATAGGGTTTAGACACTTAGGATAAAAGGGTAGACACTTAGTGTGTGTGGCCCTAAACAAGTTTTGTAACACTTTCTTAGATTAACCAAAAGGGTAGACACTTAGTGTAGGCACTAGGGTAGACACTTAGGGTTTAGGGTTTAGGCACTTAGAGTCATGCACTTAGGGTATATATTTCTCTAACAAATGAAAGATATATACATTTAACTACAAATAATGAAAGGTATATATATTTCTCTAACAAATGAAAGATATATACATTTAACTAGAAATAATGAAAGGTATATACATGTATCAAATCATGTATATATCAAATCCATCTATCAAATCATATATATATTTCTAGCCAAAAGGGTAGACACTTATTAGTGTGTGTGTAATGAAAGGGTTTAGGGGGTTTAGGGTAGACACTTAGGATGTATATATATCTATAGGTGTAAACCCTAAACAAGGGTGTAACACTTAGAGTAACCAAAAGGGTAGACATCACTTAATGTACAAATCAAATCATATATAACAATAATGGAAGGTCTATATTTCTCTTAGTGCTAAAATTGATCTATTTCTATAACAAATGAAAGCTCTATACATATTTTACTAGCAATGTAATGAAGATACATATATATCAAATCATATATAGCAATAATGGAAGGTCTATATTTCTCTAAGTGCTAAAATCTATTTCTATAACAAATGAAAGCTCTATACATATTTTACTAGCAATATAATGAAGATACATATATATCAAATCATATATAGCAATAATGGAAGGTTTATATTTCTCTAAGTGCTAAAATATATTTCTAAAACTAAAATCTATTTCTATTTTTTACATACAATTCACCTTCTTCTTCTTCCTTTATTCGATCTTCTTCTTCTCGATCTCCTCTTCACCTAGAAAAACATTTATAAAATGTTAGTGTGTGAAAACAAGAAACTAATAACAACATAGAATATGTAACGCCCCAGAGTCCAAATGGCTCAGATTTACTCTGCACGCTGAGCGAACCACACCCACCACCATCCCACTTAAGCTTTCGTCCTCGCTTCGCTTAAACGGATTAACCCGGGGATGGTAGGATGGACTCTAGAAGCCTTATATGTTGGTCTATCCTAGCCTAAACAACCAAGGTGGGACTAAACCCTCCATAATATCTCATTAACACACATGGGCCACTACGGGCCAAACGGGCCGGATGTGACATACACCCCCTCAAAGAACTCGACGTCATCGTCGAGCCCAACATACCCACAACCAGGCAAACGATGACCAAGAACTTTCCCTCTTAGCACACGCAACCGTGCGCCCAGTGCCGACACATGTGTCATGTCGTGCGCCCCGTAGAGCCTACACCGCAATGAACCTACCATGTCCGCACACCTGGCCTGCACGCGCCCACTGCTACGAAGGTCGGCTCTGATACCATTTGTAACGCCTCCAGAGTCCAAATGGCTTAGATTCACTCTGCACGCTAAGAGAACCACACCCACCACCATCCCACTTAAGCTTTTGTCCTCGCTTCGCTTAAAAGGATTAACCCGGGGATGGTGGGATGGACTCTAGAAGCCTTATATGTTGGTCTATCCTAGCCTAAACAACCAAGGTGGGACTAAACCCTCCATAATATCTTATTAACACACATGGGCCACTACGGGCCAAACGGGCCGGATGTGACATACACCCCCCTCAAAGAACTTGACGTCATCGTCGAGCCCAACATACCCACAACCAGGCAAACGATGACCAAGAACTTTCCCTCTTAGCACACGCAACCGTGCGCCCAGTGCCGACACATGTGTCATGTCGTGCGCCCCGCAGAGCCTACACGCGCAATGAACCTACCATGTCCGCACACTTGGCCTGCACGCGCCCGTTGCTGCGAAGGTCGGCTCTAATACCATTTGTAACGCCTCCAGAGTCCAAATGGCTTAGATTCACTCTGCACGCTAAGCGAACCACACCCACCACCATCCCACTTAAGCTTTCGTCCTCGCTTCGCTTAAAAGGATTAACCCGGGGATGGTGGGATGGACTCTAGAAGCCTTATATGTTGGTCTATCCTAGCCTAAACAACCAAGGTGGGACTAAACCCTCCATAATATCTCATTAACACACATGGGCCACTACGGGCCAAACGGGCCGGATGTGACATACACCCCCCTCAAAGAACTCGACGTCATCGTCGAGCCCAACATACCCACAACCAGGCAAACGATGACCAGGAACTTTCCCTCTTAGCACACGCAACCGTGCACCCAGTGCCGACACATGTGTCATGTCGTGCGCCCCGCAGAGCCTACACGCGCAATGAACCTACCATGTCCGCACACCTAGCCTGCACGCGCCCGCTGCTGCGAAGGTCGGCTCTGATACCATTTGTAACGCCTCCAGAGTCCAAATGGCTTAGATTCACTCTGCACGCTAAGCGAACCACACCCACCACCATCCCACTTAAGCTTTCGTCCTCGCTTCGCTTAAAAGGATTAACCCGGGGATGGTGGGATGGACTCTAGAAGCCTTATATGTTGGTCTATCCCAGCCTAAACAACCAAGGTGGGACTAAGCCCTCCACAATATCTCATTAACACACATGGGCCACTACGGTCCGGATATGACAGAATATTATCAATTTTCCTTTTTCTTTTTCTAACAAATCCATTTACAAATTTCTAAAAAACATTTACTAGCAATAGATTTTAGTAAAAATCCATTTACAAGAAACAAATATTTTTCCTTTTTTTCTTTTTTCCTCTCCTTTCCTCTCCTTTCCTCTCCCTATACCTTCTTCCTTCTTCCTTCCTTCTTTCCTTCTTCTTTCTTCCTTCTCCTTCTCTCCTCTCCTCACCTCTCCTTCCTTCTTCTCTCTCCTTTTCTTTCTCTGCTTCTGACGGCGGCGGTGCGTCCCTGCTGACAGTGCGGGTCCGCAACGGCGCCGGCGACCTTGACGGCGCGGGTCCGCGCGGTGGAGGCCCTCGGCGGTGGAGGTTGACGGCGGCAGTGCGCACGGCAGCGGCTGACGCGGTGCGGCGGCGCAACGACGTACGGCAACGCGGCGGCGGCGCTCACGAGTGAGTGGATCAGACAGGGCCGGACAGGTGGCAGCGGCGCGGCGGCGATGCTCGGGGGCGTTGGCGCGTTGGCGTGGCGGCGGTGCGTCGAGGAAGACGAAGATCGACGAAGATACAGTAGGCGAGATGAGGGGAGGAAGACAGGAGATCGACCAAGGCTTATATAGGAAGCCAGCCTTTAGCCCGGGTTGGTATTACCAACCGCGGCTAAAGGGCCTTTAGCGCCGGTTGGTAATACCAACCGCGGTTAAAGGGTTGTTTAGGCGCCAAACGAAATTTCAGTGGACAGTTTTATATGATTTGGGATTGTATATAGTTTAATATCTATATAAATTGCTCTAGCTCTTGTTAATTGCATAATAAATTAAATACATGGCACAAATGTTTTAAAAAATAACCATTGCATTTCCTTTTGCTTTATTATACACTAGAAAAATGTATAACAACAAATCTTTTACCTTTTTTATAATATCAAATATAAATGAAACTAACCATTAGTATTTGGTTAATGCAAAAGTATATTGTTGAATTAAAAAAATAAAATGCTTGGTTACCAACAGGGAAATTAGTTTCTGCATTATTTTAACGTTAATCTTTTTGTTTTTCACCATTAATTGTCCAATTATGCGACAAATAAGTTTACCCTTAAATAGAAAATTGTTAATGAGACACTAAATGACCCTATATGAAAAACTTTTGAATACAAAGGTTTTATAACTCATCAAGATCTATCTTTTTTATGTACTTCAAATTTCTATTTATTTGAGAGACTTGTCATTTTAGAACTAAACTTTTTCACTGACAAATGTAGATCTTCATTAGTCACTAAATGATTACAAAAGAAGTATTAGTAAAAATTAGTCACTAAATGAAAAATTGACCAAATACAAATGTAGATCTTCATTTATTTGACCAAACTTAGCAAAAATGACTAATACACATGTCACTTTACATCACTGCTAAGCAAGCTACATCAAACGAGAACAGTAGTGAACTTCTTCTTGACATATGTTCCTTGGTCATGATCATGTCGTAACCATGGCATGTCCTCGGCATTTAGAACTATGCTTGGGTCTTTGGTCACACTGAATGGCGCAATTCAGTCATCCTTTTCGTAATGTTCTGACATGTTTGAATTGTCCTCAATTCCCAAAATGTTTCTTTTCCCTGAAAGAACTATATGACGCTTGGGCTCATTGATGCTTGATTTGTCATCGTTTTTTCCTTTCTTTGGTTTTGTAGACATGTCTTTTACATAGAACACCTGATTCACATCAGCAGCAAGGACGAATGGTTCGTCTTTGTACCCAATAGTGTCGAGGTGCACTGTTGTCATCCCATAATCCTTGTCAATTGTTACCCCGGCTTCGGTCATCTTCACCCATTGCCACTTAAACTAAGGGACTTTAAAATTAGATGCATAGTATAGTTCCCAAATCTCAACTATGCGGTCATAATATGTTTGCCTATTTCCATTTGGGTCAATGGCATCTATGTGGACACCACTATTTTGGTTGGTGCTCCTTTTATCTTGGTCTACCATGTAAAATGTATTTCCATTTATCTCGTAGGCTTTGTACGTGAGGATGTGCCACGATGATTGTCTAGTCAACAAATACAGTTGGTCATCAATGTTGTCATCACCAAGACATTTTTTCCGCAACCAATCGCCGAAAGTTTTCATGTGTTCACGCATAATCCAAGCTTCATTGTTCCCTGAAAACTATGATCGTAGGAACTTCTTGTGTACCTCGACATACGGCTCCACCACGGAGGAGTTCTGAAGAACTGTGTAGTGTGCTTTGTTGAAATAATCATCCCCCGTACCGATATATGTTTTCTTCCCTAGTGTTCCTTTCCCACTAAGTCTCCCCTCGTGTCTTGATTCAGGAACACCAATCGGGTCAAGGTCAGGAATATAGTCAACACAGAACTCAATGACCTCCTCTGTCCCGTAGCCCTTGGCGATGCTTCCTTCTGGGCGAGCACGTTGGTGAACATATTTTTTTAGGACTCCCATGAACCTTTCAAAAGGGAACATGTTGTGTAGGAACACAGGACCGAGAATACTAATCTCCTTGACCAGATGAACTAGGAGGTGTTCTATGATATTAAAGAAGGATGGAGGGAAAACCAACTCAAAGCTGACAAGGCACTGAACCACATCATTCTGTAGAGTAGCTAGTTCCATTGGATCGATTGCCTTCTGAGAAATTTCATTGAGGAATGCACATAGCTTCACAGTGGCTAGACATAAATGTGGAGGTAGAATTCCTCTTAACGCAACCGGAAGCAATTGCGTCATAAGCACGTGGCAATCATGAGACTTTAAGTTTAGGAATTTCTTCTCTGACACATTTATTATATTCTTTATATTGGAGGAAAATCTAGATGGGACCTTGATGCTGCTTAGACATTCAAACATGCTTTCCTTCTCTTCTTTGCTAAGAGTGTAGCTAGCAGGCTTTAAATAATGGCGCCCATCTTCTGTCTTCTCTGGATGTAGGTTGTCTCGTTCGTTCATGTCTTGCAAGTCCTATCGTGCTTCAAGTGTATCTTTGGTTTTTCCATACACACCCATGAATCCTAGCAGGTTCACACAAAGATTCTTTGTCAAGTGCATCACGTCGATCGCGTGGCGGACCTCTAGGACATGCCAATAGGGTAGCTCCCAAAATATGGACTTCTTCTTCCACATGGGTGCACGTCCATCAGCATATTTTGGAACTGGTAGGGCCCCTTCTCCCTTTCCAAAGACTATGTGCACATCCTTGACCATATCAAGTACATCCTCTCCAGTTCGATTGCGAGACTTAGTTCGTTTCACTTCTTCTTTACAATGCTTGCCTTTCTTTCTCGCTTGGTGATTCTTTGGAAGAAAACGACGATTGCCAAGGTACACGACCTTTCGACATTTTTTCAGATATACGCACTCAAGGTCATCAAAACAGTGTGTGCATGCATTATATCCCTTGTTTGTTTGTCCCGAAAGATTACTTAGGACAGGCCAATCATTGATTGTTACGTACAACAATGCTCGCAGGTTGAACTGTTCCTGTTTGTACTCATCCCACACATGTACACCTAGTTTACTCCATAAAAGCAGGAGCTCCTCAACTAAGGGCCTCAAAAAGACATCGATGTCGTTTCCAGGTTGCTTCGGGCCTTGGATCAGCACCGGCATCATAATGAACTTCTGCTTCATGCATAACCATGGAGGAAGGTTGTAGATACATAGAGTAACATGCCAAGTGCTATGACTACTGCTCTGCTCCCCAAAAGGATTCATACCATCCGTGCTCAAACCGAACCTTAAGTTTCTTGCGTCTTCTGCAAACTCCGAGAATTCTCTGTCAATTGCTCTCCACTAGGACCCATCAGCAGGCTAGCCATATGTGTGCCCAGGAAGTCCACACATACAACAACAGAAAAGAAGAATATCAAAATCAATGTTATATAGCGAAAACATAGATACATTGACACTTATATCAAAGTATAGCGGAACGATTACTAAACTTTCTTGAAGCTCCAACTTCACAGGGACAGTTGACTGGGGGTTGCATATGCCTAGCACTTCTTCGAAATCTCACTAGATCCATCTTCTGTTACCCATCCGGGATTTTTATCCAAAGTATTGAAATGTAAAGCAAGCATAAGTACATATCGTACTCAGCAATATGACATGGGGTTCATAAGGCTCAAAAGGTTGACACTGGTTTACTGCGATTAGCTTTTAATGAGTCATAGTTTTAGCATTAGTAGCAACAAATAAGCAATACCCCAATTAATCACATGAAACTGATAACATGAATAAGGAATAGCATTAAAAAAACACAGTAGATCATTTATCAATGTTCAATTAATTTCCATTAGTCTGTGAGTTTTCCGGGCCGCTCGTATCCGTGAGCACGGCTGATATATCAGTTTTTAACACTCTGCAGAGGTTGTACATCTTTACCCACGAGTCATGATTTACCCTTTCGCCCGAGGGGATCAGCCTCTTGACCCACTTCCAAGGAAGGTCGGCAGGGTTTAGTATGAAGTTTTTCAAAGGGGCTCGCTGACAAACAACAGACACTACGGATCCACGGGCAAGGGGTATACGGGGACCCCTCGATGGTACACACGTGCAGCGGTAGCCACTCCGGCCGTACCCCGCAACCGCTCGACAATGGCAACTTTCGTGAACTGCCATATGCGAGAGAGTTACCCTCATACTGAACTAAAGCCAGAGCCATATAGCCCTCATGGTTGTACTGTATGTCCCAGCTTTTGCTGACAGATAAGTTCTTAGATTCCATGTTGGTAAAAAGCATCTTTTATTTCTCGTTGCATATTCTATTAATCAAGTTATAGTTCATGATCATAATTACTTGAGCACTAGCATTAATTCTACCCAATGCATAACCATAGGATGACAAGGAATCAGGGTATCAATACAACTAGGATATATAACTATGGTTATCAAGGTAGACACATGCAGATGAATTAAATGACATTAAAGTGAATAGGACAACAAGGAAAATCCCATGCTATACTTGCCTTTCACTTGCGCAACCCTCACGCCATCAGCTATCGGTCATCACCTTATGATCTTCATCCCTCACAAACATTTCTCGTTCTACTCATAGCAAGCACCACACATAGACAACATACAAACAACAAATAGAAACAACTAAGAACAATACACCAACAAGAAGATAGATCGGTACTACGGTTGAGAGAACGCAATAAACGCCAATTACGGAACTATCGTTAAAAGAAACAACTATTGTAAGTTTCATTATATTTAAGAAATAACTACAAGCTTGGATGATGTTAATTAAGAAAGGTATATGATTAAGTATTAATTCAGTTTGGACATAATCACAATTTATTATGAAAGCCAAATTGAAATAATTGAATTTATTTATAAACATGATCAAATAATCTATTAAGCATATTAAACTTTATCGTTGCAAAGCAACTCAGACATGTGAGAGCATTTAAGTATAAGGTGCATGTTTAAACAAGCAAATTATATGTTTAGAAGCATATTAATATTGACAACTTATATTCTAAAAGCATATTAAGATTAACAATTACTCATATTAATATTTCTATAAAAAAGATCTTAGTATAAAACATATACCGATATTAATCATTAAACTAGTTGCAAGTATATTAATAATTTGATATTTAACTATAGTTATGTGACATGATAAACATTACAACTAACATATAAGTCATGGCAACATAAATTAAATGCAACTTAAACAGTTCAAAACAGAGTTAAAATCTAACTTGCTTTAAATTAATTAAACAACTATTGGTTAAACATTAATTAAATTAATACTTAAACTAACGAAAATTAATAATTAAGCAACAAGAAAAACATTAACAATATGACGTAGAGCGCGGTGACACGATTCTAACGCAATTTGAACGAACTAAAACGGAGATAAAACGAAGAAACGGTGGAGATTATACCGTTGATGGCAAGCTCGTAACTATTTGCACTTGTCTCCATCCTTCACTTCTGTACGGACGAAAAAGGAACCCTGATGCTGCTGCTGCTCATTCGTGCAGCAAGGAGGGATTTTGCCGGACCAAGGGATTTGCCGGTCGGAGAGCACCGCGGTTGGAGCAAGGCAGCACGACAACGACAGAGTAGGAAAACATATGATTGTCTACCATTAGGTATTCCCAAACTAGGGCTCCCCTTCGGTAGATGTGGTGTGCTTTGGTAAAGGGGGTGGGTACATATTTATAGGGAGAAAGACTCTCCACCTCAACATCAACTAGCGATATGGTACTAATTGACGTTGCACCTCCACCTTTACTAATGGGCCAATAAATAAATGCTTGGGCTTTTGTGATATATGAGGATTATTGCACATGGGTTTTGTGGGCTGCTGAGAAATTTGAGGTCTTCATTATTTATTTTCGGAATAAATTATTTTCGTGAATAAAATAATTCCAGAAAAGTCCAGAATTAATATTTAAGCAACGAAAAATACTCCGAATGCTCCAAAAATTTGGGGGAAATTCTTGGACAAACTTTGGAACATGATGAACTCAAATAAAGTGGTTGGAGCTCATAAAAATATATTTTGGAGCATCTAAAAATTAGAATTTGCTCATAGATAAATAGGAAAAAGGTCCGGAAAAAATTCAGAAAAATTCCCGGAAAGAATTTAGAGACATGTTGATGAATTATGAACTCAAGGAAATCATTTGGATCAAGAGACAACGGATCCTGGGAATGTCCAAATGAAATATTAAGATTGAGAACAAGAATTTGATTATATAAAAAGATAGAGACGAGTCAGAGACCGATAAACGACTTACTAAACGCGTTTTAAAAACTTTAAACACTCACATGCATCAAGACAAGCAATGAACAACCACCACAACAATTAAAGTCTATCAAATTGATTTAGAAAAGTTTATAAATTCACTTTTCCTATACTAAATTTGTGCAAATCAAACTAATCTTGGAAATTTTTATATGAACACAGAAATCATTTATTTTATTTAGTGTTTTCTAAGCACAACCCAAAATGTGAAATTTTGGGGTGTGACATGCATGTATCTTTAGGATTTCTAATCCCAGAGGACACACGACCTGTTTTGCTTCGTACGTAGTGGCAGGCAAGTCGTTAGGCTTCGGAAGCATCTTTTTTTGGATCTTGAGTAATTGCCCAAATGCCTTGTCGGATATGCCATTTTTTGTCTTCCATTGTAGCAACTTCAGTGTTGTACCCAACTTATTTTGCCAATCTTCGGTGCTCGGGTATAGTAGTTTCTTATGATCCTCTAGCATGCGGTCAAACTTAGCTTTCTCTTTTTCACTTTCACAATCTCTTTGTGCATCACAAATGACTTCACCAAGACCATCATCTTCAGAGAGTGTGTCCTCTACCCCTGCCTCTTCTTCTGCTTTCACCATTGCAGTATCATTGAAGTCACCATATTGAGCAATAATGTCGTCAGGGTCCAATTGCTCTTCTTCGTCTTCTTTCATCATAATTCTGGTTTCTCCATGCTTGGTCCAACAAATATAGTTTGACATGAAACCCGACTTCAACAAGTGTGAGTGAAGAGTCCTTGAGCTACAATATTCCTTCAAATTCTTGCACAAGGTGCATGGACAACACATGAAATTACCATCCCGCTTGTTTTCCTCAGCCTCTCTTAAGAAATCATGCACGCCATCAATGAACTCTTTGGAGCGGCGATCTACATTGTACATCCAATGTCGTATCATCGTCTGCATTGTATGACCCAAAACATAATTAAATTTCTGATTTTGGTCAAAAAATAATATTATAAAATACCGAACGAAAGGTCATATGCATTAAAATAACATGATATGGAACACCATCATGTGTCATTTCCGAGTCACACAAATACTAATGTATGCTCTATGAAAGCCTCGACATAGCGTATGCTAAGACCACTAGCACTATACACAGAAAACCTAAAATGCACTTCTGTAGCATAATGATCTCCCGACCAATCCCAACTAAAGCAGATAGATCATCATTCGTCTGCTCAACATCGACAGACTTTTTGAGCTGGCTCACTGCCTCATCAGTCTTCGTAGCCTTCGCGACATGTTTAACATACTCTTCCTCCCAGTACCAGCCGTGGCATCTAGTGCTATCCCACTAAAAATAGAATACAAAATAAGCACTTTAATCAAAACAATCACATATAATAGGTAGAAATTAACCATAACCATGGAATGTGACAAAATATATAACTCACATTGCGATCTGGACACTTATAGAAGATCCGACCGTTGTTGACACCCGCCTTCCCCACTCGTTACTCTTTCATAGTCTTTTGCATACACTCGCCACAGGTAATGAGAGGGAGGTCTGGCCTTAGTCGCTTTGGAACCCGATCAGAGGCCGAGTACCCCGAAGCAGTTGTCATCTACACTCTCTATACTCATTTTTCAAACTAGATATTATAAATTCCTCATATTCTAAATAAAGAAAATAAAACAACTAAAATTTACATTTCTCTAAAATCATCAAATGTGCCATGTATACAACTAAAGTATTCTAGGTAGCTACCTTCTCTATCTAAATATATAATTATTTTGAGCTCAAGTGGCATATATATATATAAATCAAGAAATCCACCATAAATTCCTCATTTAATAATACACTATATAATCTCTATTTTCAACTAATTAAACCATAAAATGTGGTAGACATAGTAGAAATGAAAAGTGTATACTTAGAATACTAGTTTTAGTTGCCTTCTTCAAAATATTCAAACAATGTCAAGTGAATGAAGCTTAAAATGGTAAAAAAAGAAAATAATAAAGAAAAATCACATATAGACCAAGAAACAATATATGTTGCCACTAAAACATGAGAGGTTGAAGATAGTAACCTTTCAATGAGTCGATGGAGGGGTAGAAGTGATCAAATGAAGCAATGGCCGAAGAGGATATGAAGAACACACCAAGAATAAGCAAGAACAGAGAGGAAGAAATGAGCTCTCGGGCTAGGGCAGGGGAGAAAGAGAGTTCAAATAGAGGAGGGGCCTTTAGCCCCGGTCCATAGAACCAGCCGTGACTAAAGGCCTACCTTTAGCCCCGGTTTGTGGAACCAACCGAGGCTAAAGATAAACACCAACCGGGACTAAAAGCCCCCTCTGATAATGTCTGACGCCCGTAGCCGTTAAGAGGGGGCTTTTAGTTCCGGTTGGGGTTACCAACCGGGACTAAAGATATGTTTAGTCCCGAGAGCAATTTCTAGCAGGGCTAAAGTCGATTTTGGAAATCAGCCAAAGGTGTGTTCTGTAGTAGTGAGCTAGAGGATAAAGATGCATTGCCATGGTTGGGCAAGGCTGCTGCCAGCTCCGTTGGTGAGCCCAGTGCTACGTTGAAGGTGGCAAAACCAATGGTAGGATGCTCTCTAGCCTCCCAACCTTGGTAGGATGCTCTCTAGCCTCAATAGGTCGATCCTATTATGCTCGCTCCAGCTAGCTTCGCACGTACCATAGATTGATTGACATAGATGTTCTATCTACAAGTGACTTAGGGAGTTCATAGATCAGAGAACATCGTACGTGTTAATTTGATTAGTTCCTCCAGTTGAATTGACCTTGCTTCTGATATGAATACATTGCTGCAGTAACCGTTCCATTTAGTGTTAATTTATCACTAATTTGGTGATCCATTCTCTTCCCGGTTTCTTTTCCTGGGAGAGAGAGAGAGAGAGAGAGAGAGAGAGAGAGAGAGGGGGCAATCAGAGGGGTATTGATCCGTTACATTTGCGACACACTGATTTGAGCATCTTTGACGCTCAAGCATATCTTTGCCAAACAATGCACTCAGCTGATCAACTAAAACAATTAATTATTACCTATAACAAGAACCTGTTAGATGCATATATAGTTTTTTTCTGTTAGTGTTTCCATGGCAAGCACACTGATTTCAGCATCTTCAAGCTCAAAAGTAGCATTGCCAAACAGATCTTTCAGTTTTCGGCTCATCTTGAAAGTAGATTCGAAGGGTAAGAGAACTAAATTATACGAGAAAAAATAAAAAACCAATTCTACTATTGTTTGTCCATTCATTCTTGATGAAAATTTCCAGAGCAATTTGAAGAGATAAAGAAACATATGTAGATATGTAGCACTTCCTTAACTATCTAGATTTTAAGTGAACTGCATCTAACCTTTGGTCTTCACTATAATATAATCCTGCTAGAACCACAAATCCCATAAAATTGGAACGATGCAGGAAAAAAAATAAATTGATTACATCTCAATATACTGTTCATGAGTTATCTATCTAAAGGACAATAAACTAATAAATGAGATTCAGAGAAACTAAGTCGAGATTTTAAGCAATAAGTAATTGTAAAGCAGCGAATAGTTAATAAATAGCCGTAAAGGGGAAGCCACCGGTTTGTGGCTTGATTTATTAATAAATGGTCTTCAAGAATGACTGAAATTTGACTAGGTTTGCTCATTTTTTTAATAGCACGAGTGGTTATACTTGGGGTAAAAAAGTCAAATGAACTATAATTTGGAATAGATGGAGTAGTAAAATGTTATCCATAAGAGTTAATTAATATAGTTCTAAAGGTGGATGCCATTGCAGTGGAAGGTAGGCTCTACAAAATTCTGTTGTGACACGGGATTCAAATGTTGCTCCTGGCCAAGAATCAACGATACCATGTAGAAAATCGAATCATCTCCACTAACTTATTTTTTGCACCTTGCATTATTGGATAAACAATATTAATTTCTATGGTTGTGGGATCCTGTTTCACTGTTAGTGTTTGCATGCCAAAGCTAGTTGGACGATCAACAGATTTAACGTGCATGTTAGGTAACATGACTTTTAATTTGTTGTTCCAAAGCCCAGGCGGGTGTATCACAAACCGGTCCATGTAAGTCAGTGATGAAAGCCAGGACTGGTTGATAACTCTGATCTGTTCATCATGCAGATAACTCTATTTATCTACCAGCTTGAATTTAATTTCGACTTCCGGGCCATGTTAACCACATGGTCAATATACTGTGGGCCACAATGGATCTTCAGCTAGCACCTCCCGTTGGTCGTAACCAAACTGTTGCTCAGTCATCTCCAGCAATGCAGCCATGTATTATTGTTCATTCCTCTCTTAAACGGCGGTAACATTTTCGTTCTTGTTTACAACTTTTGTTCATGATGTGCATGTCGTCAATTTTGGCCAAAATTTTGCAGTACAACTTCACCCTACCTCTATTCAAGGGCAGGTCTGCCACTGCTGGTCTTTGCACCACTTTCATTGTCATCATGAACCAGCACTATGCGTGGTGAGCTGGCCTTTGGGGATCCTCTTTATGTGCTTGTCTGACGAGTAACACCAGCGGCCACACAGCTTATCATCTTGTCACAGCGAAGCGATTCTCTCCTGATGCTTCTGATGCCTATTTCATCCTGGCGGACCTACACCCCATTGATTGTCCAAGCAAAATGCCAAGAACACTAAATAAAAACCGAAGGAAAATACTATGGGCCCTATGGTTCTTGTGAGAAGTCATATAATCTTCAAAAGACGATGCAGCATATGAAAGCAGCCTAGGAGCATATCGTTTATATATATAGCCTGATGAGCAGTCAACATAACATTTGCTCCTTGATTATTCACTTCAATATTTGTACCTTTCTCATCAACCCTCTGAACAGATATCACGTTACCTGTCTCTTGCTATACATTTGCATTATATTGCAGCAAGCAATATTTTAGTTCCAAATACACCCTGCACCGTTCTTTATCTGTTTACAGGCACAATAGAGGCATAAAAACAAAAAAGAACACAACTATCGTCACCCGCTACCTTGTTTCCGTTTCCTAATTTGCCCCCAGGCCTTTTTCTGTCATCTGAGTATTTAATAATTCAATCCATGGTCTGCCTTCTCTGGTTCATGGAACTCCCATGAGTATAATATATTTTTCCCTTGTATCATTTACTCCATGTCGCTGCTTTTCTAAAAACGTTATTGTCCCCTTGATAGAAGTTGCCATATATGCCCACATGTAAAGTCTTCCGAGAATACAAAATGTCAACGATATGCCCTCCCAAAAATTAAAATGAGTACAAGAACATGAGAATGATCAATTGAAAATTCTCATGTTGACAGGATACCTAGGGTGCTGGTTAATTAATTTTTTTTTGTCTGACCAGCTTAGCACATACTGTTTCAGTGGTGATGCTACACCAATTGCCAGCTATGTTATATATCAGACTGACACAAAGTTATACAGTTTTAGTTTGTAATATACATTGTATAATCTCAGTTAGAAGAAAGTCTTGAGGCTATTGGGGTGATGACTTTGCCAAGTTAATTACATTCTGATATATCTTCTTACTACTGTACACGCAATGCTGGATGGCAACAGGAGCATAAATAACAGCATCCTTCTGGTCATATTCGTAGGCTTTAATAGACGACATAACTCAGTGACTGAATTGATCAAGGAGTAAACGTACATATATGTGACTGCCTCTATTCCGAATCATACCAGCTTATGGAAACAAATGTCCGGTAGAATAGGAAGGACAGTCACCATATCTGAACTCGTGTAAACAGAGCGCCACGCATTGCCATGAATGATACGCAGGTGCACAACAAGGAAACAATCAATCATGCTAATTATAGTAGTCTAACATGCTTGATGGTATCAGTGTCATTGTGAAACTATGAACCTGATCAACCTGAAGCGCAACCTGAACCTGATGAACCTTTCATTGTCCGTGTACAGGAACAATAGAGGCATAAAAACAAAAAAGAAAACAATTAGCATCACCCGCTCGCTTGTTTCTATATTTCCTAATTTGTTCCAAGACTTTTCCCCCCTTGATGGAAATCACCATTTATGCCCACATGTAAACTCTCCCGTGAATACAAAAATGTCAAGGACTCAAGGATATGCACTCCCTAAAATTAAAACGAGTACAAAGAACATGAGAATGATCTATTGAGAATGCTCATGTTGACAGATACCTGCTGCTGGTTACTTGATTCTTTTTGTTTGAACGTCTTAGCACATACTGTCAGTAGTAATGCTACACCAATTGTCAGCTATGTTATTATCAGAGTGACACAAAATTATACAATTCTAGTTTTTAATATACATTGTATAACCTCAGTTAGAAGAAAGTCCAGGCTATTGGGGTGATGAGTTTGCCAAATGAGTTAATTACAATCTGATATATCTTCTTACCACTGTATACACAATGCTGGATGGCAACAGGAGCATAAATAACAGCATCATTCTGGTCGTATTTGTAGGCTTTGATAGACGAGATAACTCAGTGATTGAATTATTCAAGGAACAAACATACATATATGTGATTGTGCCTCTATTCCGTATTGTACCGGCTTATGGAAACAAATGTCTGGTAGAATATGAAGAAGGCCAGTCACCATATCTTGACTTGCCTCAATAGCGCCATGCATTGCCATGAATGATACGCAGGCGCACAACAAGGAAAGAATCAATCATGCTGATTACAGTAGTCTAACAGGCTTGATGGTATCGGTGTCGTTGTGGAACTCTGAACCTGATCAACCTGAAGCGCAACACGGTGATGGCCCAGCACCCCCCGCGACGAACCTTGGGGTTGGGACTACCGATGGAAATGTTACTCGTAATGATGCGTAGAACATGGTAAACAACTAGATCCTGACTGCCTATCATTCCTAAATTAGTAAATCATAGCACTCATATGTTGCAGAAAAAGGTCATGAACCCAGCCGCCTTGCAGAACTACGATTGCAAACCATATGCAAATTAGCAGCATCTCCTGGAACTTATATAAGCTATATATGGCACTCGAGTTTGGAATTGAGGGTTACAGGGTTATACATCTTCTGTCATAACCATGTGCTTTGTATTCTAGAACTCCCTGTACCACCTCTCTTCTCCTCATATGCTAAAATATCAATTTAAACCAATAAAACATGTTTGATCTACTTCCTCTGTCCCTGAAAGAATAAATTTCTAGAGTTGTCCTAAGTTAAAAATTTTAAACTTTGACAAATTTATAGAAAAGAACATTAAAATTTATGGTATCAAATTAATGTTATTAGATTTATCATAGAACATATTTTCACATGATGCTCATTTTAAGTCGTAGATGTTGTTATATTTTCCAATAAAGTTAGTCAAAGTTAAAAAAATTTGACTGACACGAATTCTATGAATTGATTCTTTCCGTGACTATTTTCATATGCACAGCTTATGGGCTCATACTTATATAGAGTATAATGACTTTCGGAAGTATGCATGCTTATTAGATAGTTGTAGATAACTTTTAGGACCCCATAGATCTATAAAATTGATTATTATCACGCTCTCTCTCTTTCTCTGTTCGTATTCTAACACAATATAAGTCCATTGATACTCTAGAATGTTTTTCTAGCCATATATGGAATAATTTAGTTACCAATTACTCGTGTATTACATGAGATCGGTGAAAATCAAGTCTTATTATTTCCCTGTTTGGCAGAGCTCCAACAACTGATTCTCCTGTGAATCAGCAGGAGCTCTCCCAAATAGTTTTTCAAAGAGAAGTGATTCTTTGCTAATTCTATGGAGTGATTCTCTGAAATGAATTAGAGGTTGGAAGCCAAAAAAGTAGCTTCTCCTAATTTTGTGAAGTGATTCTTCGTTGTGATTTTGAGAGTTTATACTAAATAATCAAACAGAAACACTTTCAGTCATAGAATTATTTCTCTCAGAGAATCAGCTTTCATGGAGAATCAGAATCAGAGGGCCAAACAGACCATATGTGTGTATATATATATATATATATTATATATTATATATATATATACATATATATATACACACACATATACATATTGGTCTATATAGCGAAATTCATATCGTTCACATGCGCCATAAGATAGCTAACTGATGAAGGCCTAGCAAACTTATGAAATGCGCATGAAGAAGTGTTTTTGAAGGTGAACGATTAGCTTTTTTGTCATGCTGGGAATACAATTTACTCAGGTATTTTTATAAGTGTTTCAGATGCATGTTTCAAAGTGTTTCATCTGTCTCCTTTCCTATGTTGCAATTATTGCATTCGGATATTTCAAAAGTAGATCAGGTGTAGCATTTCTCTTCTCGCTTTTCTACTGCCTTGCCTCAATGTCTCCTTCCTATCGTGCCTCCTCTTCGTGATGCTGCTATGCTCAGGCGAGCATGTATGCAGTGGGTGGGTATGAGATGAGTAGAGTGGTGGGCGAGCACACGGGGGGCAAGACAAGCATGGGGAACGGGCAAGCACGCGTCGAGCAGGCTGGGCGAGCACATGCGCAGATGAGTAGGCGAGCACGCGCGGCAACGCAGGCAAGCTATAGAGCGGACGAGCACGTGTGGTGGGCAAGCAGACACAGGTGTCCGGACGCGGGGTCAGTCCGGACTTCTTGGCGCTAGTGCCTCCCAATCAAAAATGTCTCCAGCCGCAGGTCCTTCAGTCGTTGGATGGTCTTCATGCATACATGTAATTTTTTCCCCTCAGTTGGGCCAACAACCCGCTCATTGTGCCTTCCCTCTGTGACATCCCTTTTCATGTGGCTTGTGCCTCAGCGCTGTCGACTTTGCTCGAGCTGTGGTGGTGGTGCTATCGGTGGCTTAGCACAGGCAACATTGCTGACTTTAACCCAAATTCCAGTTGCATCTCACTACCATAGTCAAGCTGCAGGCCCATCGAGGCCACAAATGTAGTCTTTCCATGCTTCTGCACTATTACATTGGTGTCACTGCACAAAGGAACCAGTATTTGCTATATATTTATAGGCAGATATATGCAGTTCACGGTACAGTAGTCATCCTAATTTATATCTCTCACCAGCCTCACCTTTGAAGTGTCCAAAAGTAAAAGGGATTATTAAACTACGTCATTAATAGGGGTACAGTCTAGATGTAGGAATTAAGGAGAGAGATATAGATATAGAGAGAGCTAGAGAAAAAGAAACTTGTGCATTGCAAACTGAGAACGTCAAGTATTTTGAGATAAAATTTAAATCTCATATAATTTAAGATTAAATCACATATTTGAATATATAAAATATAAGTTGTAAAACATTTGTGCGTTGCATGCGGATCTTCATCCCAAAACATATACATCAACATAGTGTTTTTCTTAAGAATTACATAGTACAATGATGACATCAACGACATACACGTACAGTCATCCCTTTAAACACACACATACGCAATTTAGAATTAATTGGACCTTTCCTTAAATTTATTTACGCACTGTTTCTGAATGTTGCTGAAGTTGTGGTAGTGGCGCAGTAGTGATTCAAATAAAAAAAAACGGAAAGAAGTGGAACAATAGTCATGGATATGGCTCGTCCGTTTATTCGTTGTGCATCAACTCTCGGGCATCTGTCTCTGTCTGGAGGCAGTAGATTGAGTCAGTTCTGTATATGCCTTTACAAATTTATTTGTACACTTCCTTGTATGCCGTAAAAAACATAGCTTTTCCTTTGTGTCACTACTTCAAATTTCTATTTCTTCGCTAGCACTTTTGTCTGTAAGCTGTTTTTTTTTAATTTGTATCGCAAGGAAAATAGAATTTTAATTTGCCCCTCCAGCTATGCAATGAATGTAACTGCAACCTTATCACTAACACAGATATATGACATTCACTATTGGTGCATCGCTGTCGGTTTTTAGCTAAAACAAGAGTAATAGTATCAACCAACACTAATATTTAGGTCTTTACTATCGGGTTTTTGGCTAAAATCGACACTAATACTATCTCTGCTCGGTTCGTGGATTGAACCTTTAATAATATGTTGCCAAAAAGTTTCATAACTATCTCATATGATGTCTAATGAAGACGTACTTTATATCAAACTTGTAGTACTCGACAAGATCTATAGGTTTATAGTTCAAACATTTTTTTGTTTGCGATTGTTTGGATATACAAATATACACCACAAGGTATGTAAAATTAATACCAAAGAAGTCCATATGCTTCGTATACATAAGCAGGTATAATCGCTGCTTCGACGACTACGTGGTGTTAAGTCCTTGACAATTTCATCAAGAAACGCACCCAAGAAAGTCGAACACTTTGCACGAACCCAGGGACACGTGTGGCAAAAGACACATTCCAGTGCTCGGACACACGAGTCCTGCTATCTGGTTCAATTCCCTACAACGCACATCAAAGTGAAACAGATTTGCTTCACTCAAAAGGTACGATTTGAAAATCAGAGTTATTTAATTTTATAAAGAATAAATTTCATTGGTAGTCCCTCGAGCTTGTCTCGAGTTCCCACCTAGGTCCTGGTGCATTCAAATCTGAATACACATTCAGCTCCCTAAACTTTTCCCACATTCTCATCCCTGTTCCTAATACTTATTAATTTATTATACCATCCTGGTCTATCATTCCCTTCTCCCACACTGTGTTGAATGGGCCCACCACACTCCACCAGGTTATAGTCCACCCCAAATTGAAATTTACTCAAACGTTTTTGAAATTTGGATAGCTATTTTGTTTGGAAGTTTTATTAAGCTAACGGCACTTGAAAATTGATTTATAGGGATGGCGTTTACAGCAGCAGAATATTAATTATAGAGGTGCTTGTCAACCACCCTCTCCTAAAAAATAAGATGTGCTTGTAAAAATAATTTCTTTACAGTAGTGATTCTATTTTGAATCGAGAGGAGTAATTTATTATCTTGGGAGGACAGGTGTCAGAAGGAACCTTATATAGAAGTAAACCAAGCAAGGGAAAACATATATTTTATTGTCATATATTTGTTAAATAAACAAGAAAAGGGAGACCATAGATCCTATATATGCCAACACGGTAGTCTATGTCTTTCCTACCATATGAGTCGAAAGAGTTAAATTAAGAGATGGATGCATAGTCAAAAAAAAAGTTTCTATAGTGGCTCTTTAGTAGGCAATAGGAGGTATTAGGATATTCAGCTACTCTATGAAACCACTGGCTACAGGACAAAGGTACATTATTGCCACGGCTCAGCGTGGTCGCTGCCCTCTTCTTTGGTGATGAGTCGGGCCACAAGCTGATCAATGTGCCAGGAGTTGTGCTATCAGCTGCGGTTGTTCCCAGCCTTGGTAGCTGTCTTCTAAAGGTTGATCGATCAGAAGATCCATCGTGCTCTATCCGTACTGCTTCGCAAGCAGCCTATATATATCCACAAGGAATTTGTAACTAATTTGTTGGTCCATTCTAGCTCTTCCCCGGCTTCTTTATCTGGGAAGGAAAAAGAGAGTGAGAACAAGGTGATTGGAGCATAAACCAGAGAGAGAGATAAGAGGTATTGAACCGTACATTGAGTTGAGCATCTTCGACGCTGAAGTATAAATTTGCTAAATGTATATCAACTAAAATAATTTAATTTATATGTAGATATGTAGCAGTGCCAACCATTAGCTCGTCAACACGACCAACATTCATCTGTCTCTTGCCTCGGCTGCTGAATTTGCATATAAATTACAATTTTTCTAATGTTTTGCTTGGAGTGGCACGTTACAATTTTCCAAAAATCATCACTTGGAGTATGTTCAACAATCAGAGCTCGCAAAGACATATACGTGCAGCAGCGGCATCGAATGAGGAACCCAAGACGGGCATGGAGCTTATTCAGAGCATCCACCCGTGTCTTCTCTGTAACAATAGCTGTCATGGATGGCTCAGGACCTCACTTCCACCCGCTTCTCAGTGCCCTCGCCCCCGGCCCGGCATCCTCCTCCAACCATCCCCATGCCTCCTTCCGCAACCGGCAGTGCTTGAGACAAGGTGATTTTCGCTAATGCAAAACCTTTAGGCATGTACAGCGTGTCGACTAGACTCCTCCAAGGTTCTGGGGGTTTTTTTTTTGCAAATATTTCGGTGATCACTGAAACGGACGAAATTTGGAAAGTTCGGACCGTTTCCCAATTGAAATTTGAATGAAAGTTGATCAAATTTGAGCAGCCGGAGATATCTCGTGCTTGGTCAGCAGCAGCTTGGTGAGGTGAGAGAGGGAGGAGAAAAATAAAAAACCAAGGTTTCTGGTATGGGCTCAACGCTTTTTATTGTGGGAGGTGTTTTGTGCTAGGCTTAAAATTAAAATTGGGTCCAATTTTTGGACCGGTTCAATATTATCTCAGACCCAACCGAAATGAGCCAAATTCGGTGAGATCCATGTCTTTCGGACAGAATTCCAGAACCGTCGACTCCCCCCGTGCAAGCTGGGATCGAGGCGGAGGTCGTCATCTCGTTACGATAATGGTGGCTCGTGCTCCCATGCCTAGTCGTCCGAGGAGGACGCTTTCTGTGAGATCAGCGTCCAGGTGCGGGATTCAGTGTGCTGCGCAGAAGAAGCAATCCTCACGCCAAAATATCCCCTGCGCCCTCCCTGGTCAGACGGCCACCTGGCAAACGGGTCGTCGCGTGCGGCGTGCCCGTGACCGGGCTCGCCCCTGCCTAGGCAGCTGTGTGGGCCCTTGGCCGGACTGCCGCTGTGCCGCGCGCGTGTCCCCGGCCCTACTGCTGTGTGCGCTGCTGGCGGAGTACGCCGTGGTCATCTCAGACGGCCGCTGCACCGCGCGTGCCCCCCTGATCCCTTCTTGTCTGATAATCTGATATTACCCACAGGCGGAAAAAAATGTCATCGTAATTCTTTTCCATGTGCGCTAGATTGGTTCATAACTGAAGTTATGCTGGAGCTGCTACAGGGGGGTGATGTAAACAGGCATGTGTGACTGTTCAGAACTGAAGTTATATCTTGAGGATGTTAGCTAATAGGTAAGAGGTTCCGAATTTGTGTTTCAAAAAGAGATTGTTTCCTGACATCATGTAAACAGGCTGTTCTAGTAAGTATGGCTACCTGGAGAATCTATTATATATACTTCAATCGATCGAAGATCAATTTTTTTGCTATGTCTGAAAAATAGTTTGTCTATTACGATGTTGAGAATTTTCTTTAATTATTAAATAATGAAATGGCCTTGCACGGACATGACCCAGCTCGAACACTTTTGGACATGCACCTTATATGAAGTGAACCAAGCAAGGGAATTAAATATATAAATTATTGTCATATATTTGTTAAATAAACAGGAAAAGGGAGACCATAAAGCCTATCTATATATGCCAACACATGCTAGTCTATGTGTCTTTCCTACCATGATTCAGAAGAACCAAATTAAGAGATGGATGCATAGTCAAAAAAAAGTTTCTATAGGGTTTCTTGAATAGGCAGAGGAGGTATTAGGATATTCAGCTACTCTATGGAACCACTGGCTGGAGGACAAAGGTACATTATTACCACGGCTCAGCGTGGTCGCTGCCCTCTTCTTTGTTGATGTGTCCGCTGACACGCTGAAGAAGGTGCCAGGATTTGTGCTATCAGCTCCGTTTCTTCCCAGGCTTGGTATCTGTCTTCTATAGGTCGATCGATCTGAAGATATGAACCACCATGCTCCCACTGCTTCGCATGCAGCATAGATCACAGGGAATTTGTAAGTAACTAATTTGTTGATCCATTCTTTTCCCCGTCTTCTTTTTTTGGGAAGGAAAAAGAGAGTGAGAACAAGGTGATTGCAGGATGAACCAGAGGGAGATAAGAGGTATTGAACCATACATTGATTTGAGCATCTTCGACGCTCAAGCATAACGTTGCTAAATAGTACACAAAGCTTATCAATCAACTAAAATAATTTGAGAAATTAGCTAACCAGAACCTGTTATGTGTAGATATGTAGCGGTGGCAACCATTAGCTTCTCATCACGCCCCACATCAATTCATTTGTCTCTTGCTTCGGCTCTGGTGAATTTGCATATAATTACGTTTTTTCTAATGTTTTGCTTGAAGTGGCACGTTACAATCACAGCTAGCAAAGACATCACATACGTGCAACGGCATCAAATGAGGATCCAAAGACGGGCATGCATGGAGCTTCTTCAGAATATCCACCCGGCCATATGTCTTCTTCTCTGTAACAATATCTGCCATGCATGGCTCAGCTCAATTTCACCATCATAAATAGAGATGGATTTTAGGAGATAAACTCTGGCCTCCTAATCAATAGAGATGGACATTCTTAGGAGCTTCAATTCCTCCCTATAAAATAGTCAGATTTTTTTAGATAAAGGATAAAAATATCCGGCCTCTACATCCGTGGATGTACAGAGCCAATTATTACAGAGCTGAGTAAACAAGAAAAAAGCAAAAGGAACCAGAGTTTAAAATAAAGACTATGACTCTAAGGCAGACTATAAAGATGCTTCCACCCTCTGTTTGTAAATTCTAGAGCAATCATCTCGAATTTTTTGCTCAACACCGAGAGTGCGTTCTTGGCTTCATCATCACGCTGCAGCTGAGCCCAGAAACGTAACTAGTATGCTCCCCTGAAAATAACTTACATAATGGAGTTAGTTTTTTTTTGTTAAAAATAACATCATTTCGGCATCTCTAGATAGCCCAACATAAAGCAGCCACCCCAACCCAGATCAGGTTTTTGACCTTCTTATGCTGATTAGTAAGCCAATTGCCAAACATATGACTAGTAGATCTTGGTTGTTGTAAACTAGTAGCAAAGAAAATAATCCTCCACAACATTTTTGCGCAAGGGCAATCAAAAAATAAGTGTTGGATAGTCTCATTCTTATTGCAATAAATGCATTTCTGGCTCCCTTTCTAGTTCTTCCTAGCGAGGTTGTCTTTAGTTAGGATGACACCTCTTTGTAAGAACCAAAGAAAGATTTTAATTTTTAGGGGATCTTCATCCTCCATATTTTCCTATGTTGAAATGACGGTTGTTCATCAATGAGATGGAGATACATTGATCGAACAGAAAAAGCCCTGATTTGGATAATTTCCATTTGAAGTAATCTGATCCTTCCACCAATTCAACATTTGATATTATTGCTACTAGACTAATCCACTCTAAAAGTTTATTATCCACCAAAGCCCTTCTAAAAGAGATATTAAGAGGGTTTGGGGTCATCACTTTGGATACAGTTGCGTGAGGATCCCGCACTATATTATATAGGGATGGATATTTAATTTTTAGGGGTTCACTTCCTACCCATGTATCATCCCAGAACCTCGTAGTAGTCCCATCTTTGACATTGAAGGAACCATTAGCCAACACCTCATCTTTGATATGTATAAGGCCTCTCCAAAAATGAGAGTCATTAGGTTTGGCTGTCACTTGGGTAAGTTATTTTGATCTTAGGTATTTATTCCTTAACAGCGACTGCCACATACCATCTGTGTTGAGTAGGTTAACTAACCATTTGGCCAGCAAGCACTTGTTTTGCAGGTCTAAATCAAGAATACCTAAGCCTCCTTGGTCCTTTGGACGACATAAGATATTCCACCTGGCAAGTCTATATTTATGTTTGTCTGAAGAACCTTGCCAGAAGAACCTTAATCTAAAATGATCCAGATTTTTTAGGATTCGCTTAGGAATCTCAAAGAAGGACATCATAAATATGGGTAGACTGCTTAAAACTGAATTAAGCAGCACAAGTCTCCCCCCATAGGACAAGTATTTTGCTTTCCAACAAGAGAGTTTTTGTTGAAAACGTTCCTCAACCTTCCTCCATTCAGAATTGAGGAGTTGTCTATGGTGCATCGGGATCCATAGATATCTAAAGGGATATTGTAATTTTTTTTATTACCTATACCATAGTTGTAACTTTCTAGAGTTTTTGTACATACAGCTAGAAGTCCAAAAGAAACCGGCTGCTACTAGCATCATTCACGCCAATAGATCATAATCCAACGTTCCAGATTTGTTAGATGATATCATGATGACGTGGCTACATATTTTTTGGCAACGGATCCTGACTCTCTCCACAATATAAAGAACCTTGGCACAGGTGCGTATCATCTAGAGTTACCTATAAGTTACGGTAAATAAAAAAAATACATACTCCGATCCGTGACCCCACGCTTCAGCTGCTTAAAAACTATTAAGGCCTTGTTTGGGAGCTCTGTAAATTTATTCACCAATAGTTAACTTCCGAATGTAATTTTTTGTGCACTAGAATACAATTGTATTTTCTTTCCTCTGTAAAATACTCGTTTGGATATCTTCCATCATTGTATGGAGTGACAGGAAGCTAGGTCGTGATGCTTGCCTGAGAAGTACCAGGCATTAGTGCATCACGCATTGATGCGCTGAATCTGCGTCATCTCAGACAATAGCTGATTCGGAGGACGTCGAGGATGGCTCCGTGGCGGCGCGCATGGCGACCGGGCGGCGGACGCGAGCGACAATCTCCCTCGATGCGACCGCGCTATTTCGGCGGCCACGGCCGCCCAACACTCGAGGATTTGGCGGCAGCAGGCACCTGGGGATGAGCTTGTTGGTCCACTGCTTCACCGGCGAGCATCAGGGGAGGAGGAGCAGAGGACGCAGACTCCAGTAGCGAGACGAGACGAGGACATGGGGCGGAGGGTGGAGCCCGACATTCGTCGGAAAAAAATGAGTGCCCAGCGAGATGATTATTTTTTTCCGGTTGTAATAGCCTCAAACACTCGTAATTTTAGTAGGTAGACTGACCATCCAAACAACAGTTTTACAATTCAGCCGGAAGTCCCTGAAAATTTCATCTGCAGAAAGTATGCTAGTCCACGCAAAGGAAAAGGACGTGGGGGTGGGGGTAGCAACGGTGATGGAACAATGGAGATGGAGGTTATTGCGGCTGGGAGGTGCAAGGATGAGTTTGGATCATCTGTTGGTGGTGCAGGCAAGTTTGGGCGCATGGCAACAGTTGGCTGACTGTACATAATAATATAGTGAAATGTTAATAGTGAGATGTAAATAGTGAGATGGAGAGTACGTAGTAAGCTGCACCTAAATGCTTTTGCGGACCTAGCTTGAGTGGTTAATGGATTTTTTTTTTATCTAGAAAAACTTTCCATTACTTTGTCAAATCATTGACAACCAATTCACGGATACAATTTAGAACGCTGTACATGATCGGATCAGCACCCGTACTCAAACTTGCCCCAAGGGCTGCAAAACCATCAGCTATCAAATTACATGAACGAGGAATTTGACAGATATCAAAGGAGGCAAAATTACTAGCCAGCAACTCTTTTAACCCCCGTATTATACCCTGCAGTTGAAAGATCATAGCTCGTTGTCTTCACGGCCTGCACCACCATAGCAGCATCAGTTTCCAGGGTCAGCTTCTGCACTCCCAAGTCAGCCGCCCGTTGAACACCTTGTAAACAGGCTATAATTTCAGCATGAAAAGCTTCACCTACATTCTCCAATTTACCATACCCAGCGTTGATCACACCTCTATCCCAAACTCGTAACACAAAGCCTCATCCGCCACTATGTGTATTTGCATAGAAAGCCCCATCACAATTTAATTTGATTGTATCTGTCGGTGGTGGCTGCCAAGACTTCCTGGTAGATGACTGATTGAGCTGTTTTTTCAATTTTACAAAGGGTGACCACTCTTCTGCATATGTATTAGTCAGTCCTTCTAGATGGTTGCCACTTCTTGCTTGTCCTCCCTCCCTGACACTACATCTTTCAGACCACCAAATGTATAAGAGTGTGATTACCCTATTCTGTAAATCAGTTTTCAGTTTCAGAATTGCATCCAAAACCTCCCTCGCTGATTGTGACTCTGCCAATTGTTGTCTTACTTCCTCTAACTGCAGTTTGGCCCATATATGTCGGTCCTTTTTGCATTTGAAAAACATATGTGCCCCATCTTCATCAAAACGTCCACACACATGACACAACTTGTATCAATTCTCATCCCTCTCCTTCTCAGATTGACTCTAAGTGCCAGAGTATGATGCCCCATCCGCCATAAGTGGTGGATCATCTTCTTTGGACATTCTAACTTCCACACCTTCTGCCAAAAAGGGTCCTCTATGCGAGCAGCAGTTGTTGACCTCGATCCTCGTCTCCTAGTTTTTGATTTCCACTTCCTTCTTTCATGAATAATTTATATGCCGAACGGACAGAAAAATCCCCTGATGTGTTATAGTGCCAGGCAATTATATCATCCATGCCTGCATGAACTGGTATACTGAGAATATGTTCAGTATCCTCTTCCCAAAACATTCCCTTGACTAACTCTTCATCCCACACACCACTGATCGGATCTATTAGCTCATCAACATGTGACAGTAGATTGTTGGCTTTTGGAGTAAAAGGCCTGCGTGATTCATCTCTCGGGATCCATCCATCCTCCCATATACGTATCTGTGTGCCGTTACCCACGCGCCAAATTACCCCCTCCTTGAGCAGCTCTGCTCCTGCATGTATACTACGCCATGTGTAAGACATGTTACTCATTGGCTTGGCTTTGAGGACATTACCCTATGGGAAATATTTTGGAGCGAGTACACGTGCGCATAAAGAGTCAGGGTTTGTCAGTAACCTCCATGCCTGCTTGGCTAACATAGCCATATTGAAATCATGTAAATCTCTGAAACCAAGTCCACTGTCTTTCTTCGCCTGAGTTAGTTTGTCTCAGCTGAGCCAGTGCATTTTCTCTTTGTCTTGCTGACCCCACCAGAATTTTGCAATCATGGAACTTAACTTATCACAGAGTCCCTTGTGAGATCAAAGCATCCCATCGCAAATGTTGGGACAGCTTGTGCTACCGCTTTTATCATGATTTCCTTGCCCGCTTTTGAGAGCATCTTCTCTTTCCACCCCATTATCCGCTGCCAAATTCTCTCTTTCAAATAGCTAAACGTTCCAGACCATGAGGCCCCCACATGAGCCGGCAGACCCAGGTAGCGACCATTAACCGCCTCACTTGAAATTTGTAAAATGTCCTTCACTGCTAGTCGATCCTCATCCCTTGTGTTTGGACTGACTAAACAACATTGCAGACTTTGCTTTATTTATAGTTTGGCCTGATACTTGCTCATACAGGTTCAAAATCCCTTGGATTTGTGTTGCATTTTCTCTAACCGCCCTTAGAAGAAGGAGGGAATCATCTGCAAAGAGGGGATGTGATATTCTTGGGGCATGATGACTGATACGCATCCCTTTAATTTTGCCTTCATTCTCAGCTTTATTTAACAAAGCACTAAAGCCCTCCGCACATAAAAGAAATAGGTATGGGGATAAGGGGTCCCCTTGCCTCAAACCTCGCTCCGAGATGAACCTTGTGCCTAGGTTGCCATTCACTTTAACTCGGTATGAGACAGAGGTTACACAATTCATGATCAATTGTATCCAAGCTTGACAAAAACCCAAGTTCTCCATCATTGCATCTAGGAAAGACCACTCAACACGATCATAAGCTTTACTCATATCCAATTTAATTGCAGCCCACCCTTCTATGCCTTTTCTCTTGTTCTTTAGGAAATGTGTATGTTCATATGCTATCACAATATTGTCACTGGTGAGGCGCCCCATTACAAAGGCACTTTGGTTTTCAGATATTATGACAGACAATATTTTCTTCAAACGATTTGCTAGAACCTTCCTGGTGTGCTCGGGCTCGACCCGTCACGCGCGCCGCGCATTTGGCGCGCGATGCCACGCGCCCCCATCCGCCCTACGGCCCGCGCCACGCACTATCTCGGTACGTACTGCCTTTTTTGCCCGCCTACCGTATGCAGGGCAATGCATGCACATGCATGCACCTGTGGTTGTCAGCGATAAAAAGCATTGCGGGGAATTTGTGCAGGTCGGCGTGTGCCTTTTATTTATTTATTTTAATTCCTTCCGCGCTGTCCACGACTTTGTTTAACCTCTTTTCAGTTGTCTATATTTAAAATAGTTGCTAGTTTTCATTTTTTTTATACTATGACTAATTTAGTTTCTAGTATTTTGTTAGTATTTTTTTCACTTACTATCAGTTCTTAGTTGCTACTATTTAGTTGAGCTTGGGACAAATTAATCAATTATTTTGTTATTATCTTCAAGTATTTTTCAGTAGTTCGTCAGTAGCTTGGTATGATAATAATTATTATAGCTTTAGTAGTTATTAGTATCATCAAGTATTTTGTTAGTATCATCGAGTATTTTGTTAGTACCATCGAGTATTTTGTCAGTATCATCGAGTATTTTATCAGTAGTTTGGTATAGCCGATACTATAACTATAATAGTTGCCATTATTTTGTAAAGCCGGGACAAATTCATCAAGTATTTTGTTAATAGCTTGGCACAGTTATTACTATAGCTTTACTACTTGCTACTACTCTTAAATAAATGTCAGTATCTTCATATTTTTTATTAGTATCATCAAGTTTTTTGTTGGTATATTTAAGTATTGTGTCAGAATCTTTAAGTATTTTGTCAATAGCTTCGATACTATAACTTAAATAGTTGTTAGTATGGTTAAGTAGTTGTTAGTATGTTTAAGTATTTAGTTAGTACTATGACTCTAGTCGTTGTCAGTATTTTTATCAGTATCTGAGTACTTCAGTTAGTGGTTATCGGTATTCTTATATAGCTGTTAGTATTTCAGCCAGTTTTAGTACAGATCAAGTAGTATGTCAAGGCATTAATAGCAGTACTAATAATAGGAGCGTCCACTACTAATAAGCTTAAAATGAATTCAGTATTACACTTTTGGGTTTTTTTTGTGCCCTTCAGAGATCTACGTTACGTTATTGTCTTTTTTGTCAGATGAGTATGGGGACTCTGCAATCGTAATCCAATTCTTGCTGCAGTCATGCAGGTTCACTAAATTTCTAATTAGCTCTAATATAATATATGCAGTCATGCAGGTTCACTAAATTTCACTAAAAAAACTAATTAAATACTGACAACTACTAGAAAAAATACTGAATTTTGTTTTGTCTAATCGATATTTGCAATAAAAAATACTAATAAATATTGACAATTACTAGAACAAAAAATATTGCATACTGATGTTGCAATTATAATCAATATTTATATATAAAAAATACTTGCATGTATTATATGATTAATTATAAGGTATTTCTCGAACCTATTAAATAAGGTTATGAGTGCATATAATACAAGAACAGGTCGTGGGTTCGATTCCTGGGTCGGGTGTTCTTTTCTTGCGCTGCGCGCGTGAGTTAATTAAACGGATGCTGAGGTGGGCGAGTAATTAACGGATGCCGCGTGAGGACGGGTGCTGAGGCTGGCCGGTACCCGGCGCGCGGTGGGTGTAGAATATTATTTTCTAGAATAGGTGTAGAAATAGCGTTGTTATATATATATATATATAAAAGACATTCGCTAAATTCTTTAAATTGGAAGGAAAAACAAGAAAACAGGGAGTCAATCCTGCTCCTTGCAGACCACAACCATAACCACATTTGGGATCATCCTCTGCATGTTGCCATTGGTCAATGCATCAAGCTGCTTGCTGGATGCCTTCGCGTCCAACTATCGACTCACTGCTGCATGCATGAATATAGAGAGAGAAATATTTGGGGTGGTGGATACAGACCAGTGTGGATCGGATGAAGCTTACTAGCGGATGCAGCCTGCAATTCATCCATGCCTTTCATGTCATATCCACGTGGCCTCTCTAGGTCATTCTGCTAGCTCTCTGCTCTGTCCTCGCCTGAGGCAGCTGCTTCCTCCTCCTTTCCTCGCTCTCGGCCGCCGCGACGCGCGAGGGGAATTGCAGCTGCGGTGGGGTAGGCGACTGCCAGCCGGCTGTCTGCATGCGCGTGATTGGCCGACGACGAAGCTGTTGTGGCCCAATTAAGCTTTGCTCGTGGACAACGAGATCTTGTCCTTGTTCGACGTCCATGGCCGCCGGCCAGTCTTCCTCAAGGCACGACCCATCTTCTCGCAGCACAACCTCCTAATTTGCTTGTACCAGATGTTGTTCTGATTCTGATGTAGTGTGTGTGCTCGATTGACTTAATTTCTATTTGAATCTTCAAAGTGCTCTCTGATGTCGGAGCGTGCGAACGGAATTGTGGGCCGCCGCGGACGCCGTAACCATAGCACGGCGGAAAACGGGTCGCCGCGCATGCTGTACGGACGCGGGACGGGCTGTCCGCAGCCGCGCCGTTTGCATGTATACCTCTGTCATTACCGGTCGCATAGTGTTTTATTTTTTGGTTTTTTATTTATTAATTTATTTAGTAAATTATTAAATTTAGAAAAATCAACGGTCCAGATTTGATTTAAGATATTACTTCCTGAGAGGTAACCGGAGTACCTGCGCATTGGCCGATAGACTATAGTGTAGTACACTGAATGAGAAGTCCTCTAATAATATGTGGGAAATGGAGGCAACCGGAAACCAGCCATAGTGTTGCCATTCTGAAGTCGCAGTAGCTGTATTTCGTTAATTTTGTAACTACTACTTCTCACAGCACCCTTGTGCCTTCTAACATGCCATTACCACTCACGCCAGCTCATAGCCCATATGCAACTTGATCCATGGCAGGTGCTCCAAGAAATTTTGGACCTGCTGCCCAGGGGAACTAACGACTGATGCCAGCGGTATAGCTAGCTACGTACTGCAGGTAAAAGATTAGGAAAATGCAATTATGCAAAATCATCTTCCAATTTCAGCGTGCCACACAGTTAAGGAAATGCACTTGAGTTAATAAAATGGTCACCTATTGTTTGTTATAACTTTGATCTACTTGTGTTCTACTTCTAGCTCGTTGCCCTTTTTTACGCTAATTAGCTGAAAATTTTGTAAGAACTTGGATGTGTGCGTCTACATTGGCTGGAAACATTTTTCCATTATCTAAAAAAAAATTACATGATTTTCTCCAACATTCGTATCTGAATTATACTAAATCACGGCATTACTGTAAGCACAGTGCCACAATTTGATAATTAAACTCTCATCTGTCATACTGAAAGTAATTAAGTAAAGTCTTGAATCTAATTAATAATTAATAATTCTAACAAAACCGCCCATACATCCAAGCGGTAGTTCTATATGTCTCTAACTCCTTATTTCAGCGAAGAAATTTTGTTTGTCTTGATCAGCTATGTTGCTAAGATGTATCACCCATGCTAACACAAATACCTGGCAATATAACAATGTCTTCCAGCCATGTACGGACGAAACAGATAGAAGCAGTTTTTGTCATTTTTTTTCAAATTACTATATGATGAGTATTAAGAAAAAAAAAAGAGACAAAGTAACTTGACCTTAATTAAGTACAATCTGATTGTTGCTACTTCACTAGTGTGACTTTAATAGTGTTTGTCTTTCCCTATATATGCATATATAAATATAAGATGTGGAAGAGCAACCTCTGTCATTCCATTCATCCTCATGCACTTAATTAGTGTTGTTCCCTATAAATACTAGTGTGGAAGAGCAACCTCTGTCATTCCCTATATATGCATATATAAATATAGGTTTTTGCTACGGTACTCCGGAATGAACGTAGACCGTCCATTTATTTCGATCCAACGGTCACGATCATCTATGAGGTAATAATATTTATTGAATTTTTATTTTATAAAAATAGGGTAAATAAGAAAGTTTTGTAATATTTAAAATCTTTTTTAAGATTTGAATGTGAGCTCGCGGCGGTGCATGGGCGGCGCAGCGAATCGCGCGCGGGGGCGGAGCAGGCTCGCGGCGGAGCGAATCGCGCGCAGCGGGCCTAGCGAATCGCGCGCGTGGGGCGGAGCGGGCTCGCGGCGATGCGTGGGCGGCGCAACGAATCGCGCGCGGGGGCGGAGCAGGCTCGCGGCGGGCCTAGAGAATCGTGCGCATGGGGCGGAGCGGGCTCGCGGCGATGCGTGCGCGGCGGAGCGAGCGCACGAGGCAGAGCGAGCGCATGGCGGGGCGAGCTCGCGGCGGTGCGTGGGCGGCGCAACGCACGAGGGCAGAGCAAGCACAAGGCGGGGCTCGCCGCGTCCGGCGGCGCACGCGCGGGGCAAACTCGCCCGCGGGTCAACTGCTCTCTCTCTTCACTCTCTTCTCTCTTCCCGCATGGAGACTACGCGCGCGGGACGACGCTCGCCCACGGCCAGCGGCACGCGCAGGTCGAGGCTCGCTGCGTCCGGCGGCGCACGCGCGGGGCAGACTCGCCCACGGGGTCCAGCGCGGCGGCGGACCCGCGAGCGGTGGCGGGGGCGCGAGCAGCGGCCGTCGGGGTCGAGCGCGGCGGCGGGCGCCCGCCCGCTGCCGATGGGATGCATGCAGCGGCCGGCGGGGTCAAGCACGGAGCGGGCCCGCGAGCAGCGGTGATGAAACGCCCGAGCCCCTCCGTCATTACCGGCCTTATGTTGTTTTATTTTTTGATTTTTTATTGATTAATTTATTTAGTAAATTATTAAGTTTAGAAAAATCAACGATCGAGATTTGATTTAAGATATTACCTCCTGGGAGATAACCGGAGTACCTGAGCATTTATTTTGAATAATGAAAACCTACTCGTCGTTGGGCCTACTATGCTTCAACTGCTTGCGCAAGGAGTCGATCTAACCACGTCGCCAACCCTGATGTGCCGCTCCAGTGGTGCAGTAGGTTCGGAGGATAGGCGTTGGACTCCGTCCGTTGTATCTCCATATTTTTTAGATAAAGGATAGAAACTATCCGGCTTCATCTACCAAAAGGTAGAATCAGACTAATTATTACATGGATCCGAACTCACAGCAGTTAACAAGCTGTCCACAACCGTTTCGACTAAAACTCACACAAACACTTGAAACGACTAAAGTCTCGACTAAGTAGAATCGATAAATTTATAAGACAGCCACCTATTGGAGGAAAAGAATTGCAACGTCGTTGTCTTTAGGTGTTGGCCAATGAGTATCAGCTGGTCCCGAGAGTCGGAAGAGACCTCTATGCCGCCAGCTTGTGCACCGTCACCTCTTCAGGAGCCTGCGTCGTCGAGGTCACCCTCGTCGTCCCCCATGAAGCCATCCAGTGGGTGATCTGGCGCACTCCTGAGGACGACTCGGCTGAGGTAGCCCTATACCTCGCCCTTGTCGCGATCGTCGGCCACAACTGTCCCGTGGTGTCCACCGCCCATTAAAATACATGGATAGCCAAGTAACTTGTAACTCTTGTGAGGCTGTGTCGACTTGGTCTATCCGGTTTGAAATGGTTCACTTTTTTTTTTGTCTAAAATCTTGATTCATGGTACATAAAGAGTACAGACCTCTTCGTTTTATATTTATATTTGTAGAAACCACCCTATATTTATTTTTTCTTTTCACAACCTTACCTTTCACGTGCAAAGTGGCCGTTCAGCAAGGGACACATGTGATATTTAATATAGCTTATGAATAGTTTCAAGTTAAATTTGGATTTTTAAAAAAAAATTGGTCCAATATATCATGTTTTTTTAGATAATGGATAATAAAAATCCGGCTTCATCTATCAACCGATAGAATCAAGCAAAAAATTACATGAGTTTGCCGAAAGGCACAACGGGAAATAAAAGTGTCACTGGTGCATAACCGAGCACAGAAAAAAAAACATAAGCAAAGTTTTGACTACACATTGCCAATTCTTCTTGCAGATAACCATCCGTTTGAGCTAAAAAATTGCATCACCCCTGTCTCTAAATGTTGAGACATAAGAGAGAGGTGCTCTCTTGACTCTTCATGCCGTTGTAGGTTTGCCCAATGTCGAAGCCAGTGCGTGCCCCTAAAAAGAACCTGCAAAAAAGTTTTTGGTCTACATTTGTCAAAAGTAATTTCGTTTCTTGTTATCCAAATTGTCCAGCAAAGTGCCGATGCTGCTGTTAATAACAATGAATTGTACTCTTTGTTTCCTGCTTTGGACCACCTAATAAACAAATCAATAATGTCACTAGGAGGTGAAATTCCAAAAAGTACATGTACTGCACGTCACAGGAATTTGGCATAAACACATTCTGCAAAAAGGTGTTGAATTGACTCGCGAATGGCAAAAACAACATTGTTTATTACCATGCCAGTTCCTTCTAGCTAAGTTATCCTTAGTTAGAATTACCCATTTTTTTAGATACCAAAGAATTTTTTTTTATTTTCATTGGGACTTTGATTTGCCATTAATCTTGTGAAACTATAACTCCATTTTTAATTAACGCAACATACATGGATTTGACTGTAAATGTACCACATTATTTCAAGCTCCAAACAAAGACATCTTTTTCCTCTGATAAAACCAAATTTTGTACAGAAGCAACAATTCTATGCCAATTTGCCAAATTTGCACTTACTAAATTTCTCCAAAAAGAGATATTTAGAGGTATTGCATTTAGAACTTGTGCCACAGAATCATTTTTACCCCTGACAATATTGAACAAGGAAGAAAATTTATCTTTTAGAGGTTTATTCCCCAGCCAGGTATCAAACCAAAACCTAGTCTGGGTCCCATCTTTCACATTAAACGAACCAAAACCCATGAAGGTATCCTTGACGTTCATTAAACTTTTCTAGAAGTGTGAATCTGTTGGTTTTTTGACACAGCTTCCTAATGTTTTATGTTTGATATATTTATTTCTTAGAAGCTCTTGCCACATGCCATCTTCATTTAGTAGTTTAAAAAGCCATTTGCTCAATAAACATTTGTTTTGTACTTCCAAATTCTGTATTCCTAGGCTTCCTTGATCCTTAGGTTGACAAAGAATTTCCCATTTGGCCAACCTATATTTGCGCTTATGCTGGTCACTTTGCCAGTAAAAACAAGACCTATAACGGTCAATCTTCTCTAACACTCCGTGGGAAAGTTCAAAAAAAAAGACATCATAAACATCGGTAAGCTAGAGAGCACCGAGTTTATTAAAACTAACCTTCCCCTGTAGTAAGCAATTTGTCTTTCCACCCGCTCTGTCTCTTTTCTATTCTATCTTCAATCATCTTCCAATCTTTATTATTTAGTTTTCTAACGCTCATAGGCAGTCCTAAGTACCTACATGTTTATCCTATTTATCTATGACCTTCGATAAATTTTTATTTTCGGTAATGAAAACCTACTCGTCGACACTAGCGCCATAGACCAGCATGCTCTGTGCCAGTGTGCCTCTTCCACGACCTGTGACGCCGGAGCTTTGGGCCTCGATCTGCTTCAACTGTTTGGGCTCGGACCACGTCGCCGCTATCTGTCGCGCTGCCTTCTTTGCCGTGGCACCGGCCAGCGTGCTCGATAGCTGTGCAAGCAGGCGCAAGCATGTCCTCGTTGGCAGCTCCAGGTAGTCCAGGGCCGCAAAAGACCTTTCCTTGACCGTCGTCGTCAGCCCTGATCTGCCGTGCCGGTGGGTTCAGAGGACACGGACTCTGCCCGTTCTATCTCCAGCTCTCCACAGGCAGGGAGACCTGTGTCAGTGCTGCCAGCTTGTGCACGGTCGCCTAGTCAAGAGCCCGCGCCGTTGAGGCCAGAGGCCACCCTCGTCGTCCCCATCAAGCGCGCCATTGGGTGATCTAGCGTGTTGACCTCTCACGAGACTCGTCGACATCCCGCACACTCCTCATGGCCCTTGTCGCGATCGTTGGCCGGAACTGTCCTATGATGTCGGCCGCCGATGTCCGTCACGAGTTAGGAATATTATTTCCGTCACGAGACTCGTCGAGCTGTGAACTGCGGGCTAGGAATATCCAGTGGGCTCACCCTTGACGAAAAAATAAAGATCGTCACGAATTGCGGCTCTCAGTGGTTGCCAGTGACGGTTTGTAAATCCGTCACCGAGAAATCATCACAGATTAACAAATTTCTTGTAGTGTAGGGGATGACACCACCATGTGGGCACCGGCGAGGAAGGTGGTTGTGACAGCGACGCATAGCACCTTGTGGACACGAGTGAGGATGGGGCTCGATGGCTGCTGGGGCTGGGCAAACTCAACGACATTACTTCCAAAGGCCATCGTTGGCTTTCACTTATGAAAATATTTTATTAACATAAACCTCGTTTTAGAGGCGAGTAATGCCCACCTTTGAGATTTTGTTTTCACCGTACCGGATCTGGCACTCTATTTTGTAGTAGTGCTAACGGTAGAAGCAAATGTTTAGCAGGTAAATAAAATATTACACCACCTATGTCTCGCCACTACCTCCTCGGCCGTCACTTTTCGGATCCGTACTCAAGTTTTCCATGTACTACAATCAAAAAAATGTTCCAACAGTACAAATAAAGGTTATGAAAATTGTTTGAAATAAACAATTAAGATTGTTTGAAATAAACAATTAAGGATGATGAGGGTGAATTAGCTCCAGGATATGAGGTAATGTGGCCAGGCTAGACATTTGTCGATTTGCCAAACAGTTAAACAAAATTTTGTCTAACCAGAGCAATAATTCTACAGGATGTATACATAAACAATGGTGGACCAACTGACTATATATAGTTATTATTGTGTAGGGAAAAATTGAAAGCCCCACCCACCAATCGCCAAATTCTTACTGCTATTGTTAATGTTGCTATGGTTTTCTTCTAAATTATTTCTTGGTTGTCTGATTGGTAAATATTGGTACAAGAGAAAACAGAGAGTAGGTATATAAAATGATGGTGCTTCTATTGCTGCCGATGGTTATAAAATGGCCTCTTGACCTCAGCATAATACAGTGAAAAGAATGGCGAGAACAGAGTAGGTCAAATAATGATGAATGTGTTGCTCGGCTCCCTATAAAATGGCCTCACCATGTTGAAACATAGATGGACAGATATGTTGCTGTGAACAAAAAATGATGAGAGCGACAGAGCGAGCATTCCTTTCTCCCTGGTTGCTAGTATTAGTTGGGCATGCGAAGCGTTAGGAATTAAGATGGGAAGCAAATGAGGCATTGAGAGTGTTTGTGTAGATGGTCTAGCCCCTATCTAGGCTTCCCGAAGACTGCCTCTGTTTGTTTCTCTGTGTGTTGTGGGTTCCTAGATAGGTGTCTCAATGCCTTCCTTGTGTGCATGGGTGTACATGTATGGCAAGAGTAGCAGTGTTGGTAGCCTGGTAGATCAATCATGCGGCCCACCAGAGGTGATCCTTGTGCAGCGGCTGTAGGAACAGATTTGCGCACAGCTAAAGGAGACTCAGCTCCATCCACGCAATAATGGGTCAGTGACTTCCTCCTCGTGCCATTCCTCTCAAAGCTAATACGGAAATCCATGACGATTCAAATGGGATCCATAATTTGACACAATGCTTGATCCCTTCCAGGTGATGTTTGGTTCAACCATCTAGGACCGTAATCAGTTTACATTGGTATATGCTACCATTACTTTATGTTTGGTTGTATGAGGCCGTAATCGATCACCGCGGTATCGGTTACCGCTAGTGCAAAATTATTAACGCTCCCCTCCGGCCGCGATCCATTGCCACGATATTTCACTCGTGTCGGCTGCAACCAAACAGAAGCTGCAAATCGTTGCATCGTAACAGGTACCAGGAGCAGCTATTCCCATTAACGTTGCCTCGCTGGTGGCTGAACCAAACAGCACCCCAGTATGCTCCTCATGCTGCTCCACAAGATCGACAAGGCTCAGATGAACTGAACCTAGTAATATTGATATGTGTGTGGATGCTAATAAATGTACTCTATGGTGGGAAATAGTGAGGAAATACCATTTTTTTCTTCAGACCGATTTCATCAATTTGTATTTGTTCTCTTCTTTAACTAACCACTCGAGGACATGATTAAAAAATGTGAGAAGTGACTAAGTAAAACCTCACCCTCAACAGGGATGAGTTTATTCTAACAAGCCTATATTAGCAAACTTCACACCGTTAAGAAACACCAAACTGTATAGGCAATCTGACACAATCATATGAGAGGAATTAGAGTTCGGGAAAGGAAAGCAAGCAAGGGGTTTGAGGAATGAGGCGCACGAGAGATACATGTTGTCTGCTCTTCCAAGTATCCAGCTGACCAAATTATTGAATGGGAAGCCATTTAACAAGACTTTATAATAACTTACAAAATCGAGCTCTAGATGCTCCCCACGAAGGTGCCTCAGCCGACCAGCCCCTGGCATGGACAATCCTGGTGCTCAGCCGTTGATGCGAGACACACCATCGTTGGAGCCCCCCCTCCCCCGCCACCGCCAACCACTAGGGTTCAGAGAAAATCACAGACTGCCGAGCTCTACTATGTGTTATGCTGTACGATATGGATTTGGTGCCTTTTTTAAGTTGAGCCGCCAGCTGCTGGGGTTTGTCAGGCCATTGAGTAGAGATGAATAGTAGATACATTATTTAGAGGAAGGTGGGATAGCCTATTGGCCCGTCTGAATATTCCCATCGTACCATTGAATTCTCCTATCAAGCTAGTTTCCTTTATGTAAAAAGCTGTTGCCATGGGCTTGCTTTGGACTAGTAATTGACAGCCCCCGCCACAATACCGGCCCAGTAGTATATGATCCCTAACATCCTACATATATAGACCACCAAATAAGATGTGATGACTGTTGATGCTTAATTAGGTAGGACGCAAAGACCTCTCGGTCTCATTGCGTTATACTGGCTTGGACCGGCCAGCAGCCAGCTAGCCGGGCCAACTGGAGAAACACAATCAAACAAATCCACGCAGATCATTTTTATGGCAAGGTTGGCTGCCACAAACTGCAGGTACTGATGGTGTAGGTACAAAAAGTTACGAAGTGCTGTACTACATAGAGGTAGTATTATTTTTGTTGCAACAAATGAATGCTAGAATTAAATTATTTCAGTGGGTGAGGTATTATTGTAGAGCTAACCTACCTATAAAATGCTCTGTATCTCAATAGTTTACACAAATTAGAAAAATAGCAGATGTGGAAAAGAACGAAGAAATCAGGTCATCAGCGTTGCCTGCCTTTTCCATTTATGGCTTCGGGGAAGCTTCTTACAAAGACTGATGCCTATACAAATCACACGCATCATTCACATTTTTTAGCTAGTTTTGATGATCGAAACACTTCTTGGAGGGTCGTTATTTCGGCATGTGAAGCATCAGGAGACATGAAGAGAAGCAAACGAGGAAGTGATGCCATTTAATATCTGCCGTGTCCACCATAGTGAAGAAGATATCAAGCAACCTTCCTCGGCCCTAAGACATATCAACACATGCATGTTAGTTTTAGCTGATATCAACGAACACTAACTCAAAGATTAGAAAACCAGAATGAACTAGAGTTCCTCTCAGGTTTAACTTCGATGGAGGAAGTCATGGCCACACTGGTCCTTAACACTGACGTCCATATATGTGACTGCACTGAGTAGGACTGATGCGAGTGGGGTTCATGTTGGTGTAGATGATGTTGTCCACAGTTTGTTAGAATCCCCGATCGATCAGGGTGTGTGAGACGTTGACCCTTCATAGTCGTGTCTTTAGACAGGAACAGATACACATCAATCTAGTAACTGCAGAGCAAAGGACGAAAGCGATGCTACTCACGATCAAGGACACACATATATATGTTTGGATGAGCTTCTTATTGCTCATTATGTAACTGCATGAATACAGAAAATGATTTCGTCGAATCTACCCCACTGGCCTTGTATAATTTAATGTGGCCAATGCTCAGGTACTCCGGTTACCTCCCAGGAAGTAATATCTTAAATCAAATCTGGACCGTTGATTTTTCTAAACTTAATAATTTACTAAATAAATTAACAAATAAAAAACCAAAAAATAAAACACCATGCATTAGTCTTCCCTATTCATGTTGCTGACAGCGACCACGCCGACGGCGACGACGGCGATGGCGACGACGACACGACGTGCAGCTAGCCATCATGGACGGAGCGGGAAGCCGGGGAGACAACGCCTCAACTGTTTTGCTGTGTATATATGCATGCCATGCCATGCCATGACATGATCGATGTACGCGCCGTACGTACGTAGGTGGCCGGTGTTATGTTATACTATACAGTTCCTTTGAATTTCACAAATTATTACATACACCAAGAATTACTAGTATATACTACGTACTAGTTGGTACTACACACTAGGCCCGGTCGTCCTACTCCTCCGGCGCCGGCAACCACGCCCAGCGGCCGGCGGCGCACCCGTCGAGGATGAGGCGGGCGACATCGCCATCCTCGCCGTCGGCGGCGGCGCCGTCGCGTGCAGCAGCCCTGCAACGAACGGGGGCCAGCGCGCGGATCTCGCTGGCGCGCATGCGCACGGTGACCCGTTGGCCCGCGGGCACCGGCACCACCTGCTCGGGCTGCGGCGGCGTCCAGGGGTGCACCGCCGCGGCGCAGGCCTGATGCCGCCCCCGCCTCGCCGTCATCGCCGTCGCCGTGGCCACCACCTTCCTTATCATCCAGCACCAGTCGCAACAGGACTTGGATGCACAGCTCCCCATGGACATTTGACACCACCGATGAGAGCACCACCGTCCTGCTGGCCCCTCAAGTCAAAGTTGTAGATTTATTATGCAAAAGATATGATGAAGAGAACGTGATCATACGAGCTATCGTATTACCCTATTTTTATAAAATAAAAATTCAATAAATACTATTACCTCCTAGGAGGTAACAGATGATCGTGACCGTTGGATCGGAATAAATGGACGATCCACATTCATTCCGGAGTACCGTAACAAAAACCTAATTTAATTTCTCAACATTGTCGATTGATGAAATAGTACTACAGAAAGCACATGGTGGGTCTGTAGTGCTCTTCTACCTGTGTTGTTGAGGTGAGGCGATTATAAAATGGCATCAGGATCTGACTAGTTTACCCTGTGAGTGAGGGAGAGGGGGGTGAAAGTGGAAACTGGTGACAAGAACATCTTGTAGCTATACTGATAAAAAAAATAATGAGAGAGATGGGGTAAACTGTAGTGCTCTTCTACCTGTGCAATTTAGAAACTGTTGGTCCATATAGATACCGTGGGATGTCTCAGTTAGCCTCTCTGATTTAGTTTCCAATCAGAGAGTGTGAGTCCATCATATACTTCCTACTTATAAGTACGTGGTGAGGCATGTGAAGCATCAGAGAAGATATGCAGAACAAAGGCGCAGAGGGTCCTTGATGGTGTGGATATCAAATGGAGCACGGCCATGAGACTTTCCTCCATCCTGTGACGAACTTCCGATTAACAACCCTGCTCTGCGCAGATGTTGACCAGTCCATGCAACAATCATTTTGGTGCAACTGGCAACTTTGCAAACATTCACCAACTGGTACTGCTGCAGCAGCAAGCATTCAGGTACATGTACCACTGATAGTGTAAAGAAGACACCAGGCAGCATCAGTTGCCATGACTCTGGAGAAAACTCTGCCGAGCTAGGAGCGAAGTAAAGAAAATTGAAACTATATAGCACCAATTTTATCATCAAAACTTACTTCAATCACGATCTGCTCATTTTCACCGATCAAAAAGTTTATCTTCTTCCTCCCAACTTCATATTCCTCGGCCCGCCCTTGCTGCATCCTCCAGCACCTAGTCCCCCTTAGTATCCAGCATCACCTCCAATAATAGCTTGGGCCAGACATCTACCACCTTTCACCCCCTCCCGTGCCTTGATATGGCTCCTCTATCTCGATCATAGAACCTACTTGATGTGGTGGCACCATAGCCACTAGATCGGATACCCTAAACCGTGGCCACGTACTACTAACCATGTTGCTTGCTTCAACTTTTCAGTTGATGTCTACTAAATTTGAATATGCTATATATATCCTATAAGTTGTTCTTCATTCTTGCAGATAGTTTCGTTTGCTATATCACGGGGATTCAGTTCATCATGTATATAAAAAATAAATAAAAAACTTTAGCATTTGCAATTATGTACGACAACTTCCATTTTTTAGATTATTTGATACAAGTTGATGGGAGTGATGTTGCTCCGTTTGCAGTGTTTTCTGTGGTATCTAGGCTTGAGTTGTGGTTGGAAAAGGAACGTCACAAATGTTTCATTTACTGTTGAATTCTGTTAGTTCTAGTCAGTTCTAGTCAGCAATCCAGGTAAAGATAAGTTTGTTACAACTTACAACAGCAAGTACTGTCTTGTGTTATATTTAAAGAATTTTATTGATTCCCAATGTTTACCTTTTTCTTGTTAATAAAACCATATCGTTTATCTTAGGTTCTTATTCTGAAAGCATATGCCTCTGACTCAAAACTAGGACACCAAACAATGCACTTTGCTATTGTAGGATCGCAAACATCGACTTTGTTAAAATGACTCTCGAAACCTTGACACTTTATTATACATGACCTTTGGTATTTTTCTCACTTTTCTCAACTAAAATATATGTATTTTCCATGGGATGATATTTTTGTCCATGTATATATATAGGGCAAGCAGGGCCGGCCCTGGGGTGGGCTAAGTCTGCGGCCGACCTAGGCCTCTAATTTAGATAGGCCTCCAATTTAGATAGATACTAGTATTAGTACAAGAGTATCTTCAATAGATTAGACAAAAAGACTAGTTAAATTTTCTGATTTAACTACTCTCTAAAATAGATTTGACCAAAAAATATTGTAACACTCCAACAAACTTTGTAAACTAAGAGGCTAAATGACTAGTGAGGTGAGGTAAACTATCTAAAGTAGAGAGTGAATGTGGTGAACGAAAAGTTACTAAATTTGGAGTCATTTATATAGTTTGTTGGATACGTTTTTTCTTTCATAATAGCTAAATTTACCTTTAGAAAATGATTTGACTAATTTTTTTTAAGATGTTCTAAGACTATTAGTAACGTATGTGGACTTCTATTGGCTACAACCCAATACAACAATAAGTGCAGGTATGGTAATGCAGGACTATGGGACATAATACCTTCTAGAAATTCGAACTGGTAATGTATTTATCAAATCACAAAGAGGAGCTATTGATAAAGTTAAAGATATTTAAGAACTATCTCCAAAAAAATGTTAAATGATTTGAGGACTTTATGCATAAAGAAACAATTATAAGATGAGATCGAGTATCAATAGTGTAATCAATGACTTTGCATCCTAAATATATATTAGAAAAAATTATATAAAATAATATAATGTCGAGTCTCAATTAAATAATTTATTATTGTATCTAGCCATTTTATGAACTTTGAGATGGATCTATATAAGTTTTTAGTGCATCTAATATTATCTTCTAAATGATGTGTATTTATGAGACTAAATATATAGAAGTATATAGAAATATTTTTAGAAAGTAAATTATAGGCCTCTATATTAGTTCTCGACCTATAGGTCTTGAAAAACTCAGGACCAGCGTTGAGGGCAAGTGTCATGCGTGGACCGCAAACACCTGGTTGCGACATAGGCATATTTTATGACATGACAGTGTCTTTAAGAATAGAGAGGAGGAATGAGTTTTATCTAGGTAAAACACTTTGCCATATGAATATCAATTGTCTTTAAGTCATAAAATTAAATGCCTATGAAACTGTAGAATGAAATTTTTCATTGATAATTAGTGTTTTATCCAAGTTTCATTTTATTTTCTATAACATGACAACCTTGAAAATAACAAATAAAACTCATCATCTAGACTGGCGTTACTTGTTTTCTGGTAGGATATGGACTTGGCGGTCGAGTTCGATCGGGTCCGATCCGATCCGGACTCCAAAGGACAAAGGCCTGACCGTACCGATCGGGCCCTCGTACGTACCGCCTGCACACACGCACGCACCACCCCGTACACCCGGCCGGAGTATATAGATATAGCGATTATTTTATTTTATATTCTTTAGGTGTTGTTCGTTTCCATCAGATTGACCATAATCCGAATGGATTGTTGCAGCACGTTTTCAATCTAGATGAGAACTAATATGTGCATTCGTTTTCAACAGACCCGGAATGAAAACCAAAACAAAAACTTGCTTCTCATTTTCTTATCTACATGACCCGAAATGAAACCAGACATTCTACACTCTGAAATTAATCCTGAGCTGGAATGAGTGATCGAGACGGATTCACATCGTTCCTAGCCCGGAATGAATTAACTCCTGAATTGCGCAAACGAACAAGGCCTTTAGTGTAAACAAAACAAACGTACACATAAAAGAAGAAGAATCGATCGAGACACAAAAACACCTGGCCGGGCACACGACGTACGGCGCTCTATCTGCAAGGAGTTGCAATGTCGACAAATCATGTTTGGGTACCCATCGACGGCTTCAACCTTCTCCCGCCGCCGTCGCCACCAGCGGCCGATGCCGACTCCGACTCCGACCACGGCCGCCCGGTGCTGGAGCCCGAGTTTGTGATGGACGCCATGGACGACCGCCGGCGACGCGCTCCGGCCACTGTTTGTCTCCCGATCAGCAGCAGCCGCGCCATCCCGTGCTCAACTGGGAGCCAGAGGCGGCGGCCAGGACAACGCCTTCAGTACCACATGCTGTTCCCCAGGTACGTACCTTACAACTGATCGATGTACTCCCTCTATCTCTTATTATTTATTATTTTAGGATTTCGTACCACAACAACTTTGATTAGAAAATTTTATCTCAAATAAATTTATGAAAAAACTAGATCTAAAGATCTATCCAATGGTTTTATATAAAATTAATCTAACCTATTTCTTGGAAAGCGAGAAGAACAATTATTTAGGGTCGGAGGAGTATATGTCACGTCGGTCGAACTTATGAGCCCGGTTTATATTTACTATCATATATCGCTGCATGTTTCAATTCAATCTGGCTTAAATTTCTCAAAAGAGAGAAAATGCATAAAGGTGTATCTCGAAGAAGTTCAAGATGAGCCAATAGGAGGAACTCTATGAGTGATGCTAATATAGCAAACAAGTTGAGATACCTATGACAATAGAAACACCGCCACAATCATGAAGCTCAGCAAGAATTCATGAGGCACATGTGGAAGTGTTATTTTTAGACGATGATGAACCTGCGACATATGCGAAAGCAATGATGGACCCAGATTCCAAAGAAATGGCAAGTGCCATGAGATCCGAGATAGATTCCATGAGAGACAATCAAGTTTGGAACTTGGTTGACCCGCCTAATGGGGTTAAACTTATTGAGTGCAAATGGATCTATAAAAAGATAAAGGATATGGATGGAAACGTTCAGTCTATAAAGCTCGACTTGTTGCAAAGGGTTTCGGCAGTTCAAGGAGTTGACTACGACGAGACATTCTCGCCGTAGCGATGCTTAAATCTATCCGGATCATTCTAGCAATATCTGCTTATTTCAATTATGAGATTTGGCAGATGGATGTAAAAAGAGCCTTTCTATATGGAAATTTGGAAGAGGACGTGTATATGATACAACCCGAAGGTTTGTTGATCCAATAAGCTGGAAAAATTTGCAAGCTACATAAACCCATTTATGGGTTAAAGCAAGCATCTGGGAGTTGGAACATTCGTTTTGATGAAGTGGTCAGAGTTTTTGGCTTCCATCAGAATGAAGAACCTTGTGTTTACAAGAAGGAAAGTGAGAGCGTTGTTGTATTCTAATCTTATATGTGGATGCCCATACTATTGGTTGGGAATGACATTCCTATGTTATAATCTGTAAAGACGTCCCTGAATAATTGATTTTCTATGAAGGATTTAGGAGAAGCAACATACATTTGGGCATCAAATCTATAGAGATAGATCAAGAGGCTTATAGGATTAAGCCAAGATACATACATTGAAAAGGGTGTTGAAATGGTTCAACATGGAACAATCCAAGAAATGGTTCTTACCTATGTCACATGGTATGCGTTTTAGCGAGAAATAGTGTCCTTCGACAGCTGATAAGCAGAAGCGCATGAGTAAGGTTACATACGCTTCGGCCGTTGTTTTTCATCATGTACACCATGATATCTACTCGTCTAGATATCTCATATGTTCTAAGTGTTGCGAATTGGTACTAGCTAATCCAGGTGAGAGTCACTGGTCACTTGTTAAAAACATCCTTAAGTACTTTAGAAGGACTAAAGATGGGTTCCTAATCTATGGACGTGAGGAGGAGCTCATTGTAAATGGTTACACCGATGCCAGCTTACAAACTGACACAGATGATTCACAGTCTCAATTAGGTTTTGTGTTCACAATAAATGGGTTCTATAAGTTGGAAAGTTCCAAACAGGAGACGGTGACCGATTCTACAAAAAAAAGCCGAGTACATTGCAGCTTCTGGCGCTGTAAAGGAAGGTGTTTGGATGAGAAGGTATCTCATTGAGCTTGGGGGTTTCCGAATGCGTCCAATCATTGAATGTACTTTGTACAACAATGAACCAATTGCATAAGCTAAGGAGCCTAGGAATCACCAAAGAACAAACATGTACCGCGGAAGTTTCATCTCATTCGAGAGTTCATCTGTCGAGATGAGATAAGATGTGCAAGATACATACGATTTGAATGTTGTAGATTCTTTGACAAAGGGTCTTCCACAGCCTAAGCATGAGGTGCATATGAAGCTATGGGTATTAAGATTTCTTCGAGAGTTTAAATCTAGGGCAAGTGGGGGACTGTTGGGGAAAATGCCCTAGAGGTAATCATAAAGATAATTGTATTTCCTTGTATCCATGACATGTTATGAGTTCATTGAATATCCATTAAATACAACTTGTATTGATTGTTTCATTGAATATCCATTAAGACAACTTGTATTGATTAACAATTATGTGAATTGTTGTGGAAACTCTTTTGCTTGTATGCTATTCTAAAGTTGTCCCTGATCGGAATTCATGTGAGGACGCATATGAATTTTAGATCAGCACATTATTTGTTGATTAACTATGTTTCACAAGTCATAGACATAGAGATGTCAAACTAATAATGTGGGCACAATGTATGACATGGGGGTAGACTAGCCCAACATGAGATGTCTCTATACATATCATGTATGTTATGTCTTTAGACCTGAGATTGTCGTATGTACTCAAGATGTTAAAACGGTCTACTTAGGGGACTACCAAACGCTACTCCATGACTGGGTAGTTATAAGGTGGTTTTTGGGTTTGTCGGGAAACATGTGATGAGACATAGTCAATCAAGATGGAATTTGTCACTCTCCATGTGAGACTGGACCACCCGAATGATGGATCAAGAAAAGCATGGACGGCTTGGGTTTAAGTGTTAACCTAAGAGTTTGACCAAATATCGTTTGGCAAAAGGGAACAACATGTATGTGGTTTTGGGTGGTTCGCTTGATAGATCGTAGCGTATGCATAGAAGTTGACACGCCTTGCTAGAGGCCGCTATCAACTATTGGTCAAGTAGGAGTACTCGGGCCATGTCTATGTGTGCGTGAGCCCATAGGGTCACACGCTTAAGGGGCCAGAAGCCTAAGTCAAGTTGAACCCAAATTAGACTAGGTTTAGGGTGACTAATGGGCCTCCAACGTGGGATCTCGTTAGGACGCCTATATAAGCAAGGGTGGGCACGGGGGGAGATGAATCCCACACCCTTTGGCAGCCACCGTCGCCTTCCCCACGCTCACATCCGGTTTCGGCACCATGCATATGTCAGTAGTTGGTAGGATGCCGACAAGTTTTACAGACGACAAAATCCATCTCTCTCTCCTTAACAAGGCTGGCTGGCGTAGTGATAGGAGCAGTGTGAAGTTAAGCATATGTCGAAGCAAAGTGAGAAACTTTAACATAAATAACATCTTTGCAACCTATATTTGGATTTACAAGAGTTCCATCATCGCCCCAAATCATATGCATCAGACCCCCAAAATTTTCTATCACATTTATTCACCTCGACACATACAAATCAATTTGATGTGTTGACAAATAAGTTGTTTCCCAACTTTTACAATTATTTTCACAATCACCAACTGGGGTACAAATACCACACAACGGGGAATAGGAATAGGCCGAACAACCCAGAAAATGAAAGGGCACAGACAACCATCATGTGCTTGTTTGAAGCCACAATCTTACACAGCACCACTGTAAAAAAATATGAGCACTATCAAAATGGATAACACTGTGTCAAGCTTAGCAAATCTCGTTACTAAAATCAGTTGTGCCCAGTAGTCCTGCCACCAGCCCCAATGCAATGATAAAAATGGCCAATGTAAGATGGCAGCAGACGCGGCAAAAATCCCCCAAGCAATGACCCTAGGAGAGGTGTGAATTTAGTACTAGCCTACAACAATTGTAAGGAACAAATCACTCTACATGACATGTAGATCAATACAATGGTACCGTATATGTACATGTAGGTGAAAAATACTTTTAGGTAACAAAACAGTTCATCACTAAACTTACATTGGGTCCTGGTGGTGTCAGATGTGTTTGAGCGGCGACCAAATAGGATACCCAAGCCTCTGCCCCTGCTGCGGCTGCTGCAACCTCGGAACTCAAATTCTGCAATTAATAAAAACCAAGTTACTACTATGTTGTAATAATTTCCGATTAAAAAAAATGTTGACAATAAATTTATCAGCATGTACTGCATATCTAGCGTTCCCTTCTATATCGTCTTGTGTGAGCAGTAACTAAACAGACTTCAAGCCTTCCCTAGCTCCTGATCCTGCTGCAAACTTTACCTCTCTGAGAAATTGGCACTGGATTGGATATTGATCTCTCTTGCTCTCTCCTCTATTGGATGTTTCACGCCCAGAGGGGGCAGCTAGTTGAGCTATATTTGTGGGCAGGATGCCAGCGATCAAAGCCTGATCTGCAGGGACAATCTCATTTCTTTCCCCACCTTGCTGCTGACCCTCTGATTCTAAGTGCATTCATCACAGCCTGCCTGGCAGCGGCAGATGCAACATTTGCTAATGTCATAGCCATGTTGTTTCATCCTGGTTGGGATCACCGTTCCGGCGAGAGAGGTGTTGAGTTCCCATGAGTCGTCCGGTTAGCACTGGTGTCGGGTACAAGTCAGTCGTCACGCTTGGCTGCGCAACCTGCGCTTGGGTCGTCGACGATGGACGACGGGGGCTTCTTGTAAGTGCATTCGCCCTCTAAGTGTGGGTTTTGGATAATTGATAACAATCAACCCAGGAACTAACACGCTTATTCTAGAACATTCACAAGTGTTGGTTTATTGACAAGCTTAAACGATGACATATGGTGATTGAAGCACCCCCAATTTTCACTCTATGAAAGCGGTCTAGCTCAAGTGCCAAATAGATTTACTCTTATGAATTGAGTCATAGGAAAAGTCGCACTACCAAGAGGGATACATTTTTGGCTAGCTTGAAGTGGGTAAGAGTGCTCAAGTTACTAGTATAGAGACGCTTGAGAGACGCCGGGCTTATTTGGGGACTTAGAAGAGTGTTTTGTGGTTGTCTGCAGAGCCATCGGTAGACTGGTCCCACCGGTAGTACCGGTGGAGGACGGTGGTACGGTCAGACTTCGGTTGGACCGCTAGGTCACCTTCTCGGGACGCGCAGGCGGCGCAACTTTTGCACTATCGGTAGTACGGCCTCTCACCGGTAGTACCGGTCATTCTCACCCAGATCTGTTCTTTCTCCCAATGGTTACTTTTCCACCGTAGTACGATGGCCCATCAGTTTGTACTGGTACGCTTTGGAGGTACAGATTTAAAGTCTATCTCTTCCCCTCTCTCTCCCTATTCACTCATTCATTCACTCCTCACCCACCTTGAGACAAAAGAGCTCTCCAAGCTTTGATCACCCCTTTTTCTCTTGCTCTAGAACTTCGAATCTTGCTAGCTTACAGAAAGAGAGGCAAGATTAGAGAGCGGGGAACTTCGATCTATGACTTGAGCACTTGGATTCCTCTTATAGCCTGTTGGATTTATGTCTTTTACTCTTGGGTTCTTGGAACCCTAGTCGTCTAGGCGTTCTTCGGGGCTGCCCGTGTTGCTCCATTTGTGAGAGCACCCCGAAGTGTTTGTATTACCCTTGTGATTCTAGTGGAAACCCCCGGCTAACCTTTGGGTTGCTTGAAAAAAGCAAGGAGGTGGAAGAGACTCCAACCTTTGGTCACCAAACAAGGGGACTAGGGCCCTGGGGGAGACCAACCCGGGATTACACTCGGTCTTGGTGCTCTCTTTATTTCTATTACTTTGTGCTATCATTTTTTTTGGGGTGTTTTGGGTTTTCTTTTTCTCTCCCTTTCTGGGTTGGGGACCATCTACGGGGGAAAGGGAGAAAAAAGGAGCCCCTTTCCCACCCTACACACCAAAAATGAAAAATTAGCAATCTAAAACTAATTGAATTTTTTTAAATTTCTATTTCCCAAAACCGGGCATAGCACCGGTAGTCCCGTCTCCACCGGATACCGTTTTTTAATTTCTGTGCTTAAATTTTTAAATTTTCATTTTTAAATTCCCATTCACCCCCCCCCCCCACCTCTGGGGCCCAATTGGCCTTTTTACTCACAGGGGCCCTTTTTGGGGCTTCGGGCTTTTGAACTTCGGCACGGGGGCCAAAATTCAAAAGGGCGCACTCCTTGGAAAAGGGGGGGGGCCGGGTGCGGGGGGGAGGCCCGGATGAGGGGTTCTTAAAAGGCGCGGAGCAGCGCTCCCGCTGTGTGCACGCGCGCGGTTCCCAGGGGGCGTGGGGACAGTAGGAGGCCCCCGGGGGGGGGGATTCTTGAGGGGTTTGGCAGCCTCCTCGGCGTGTGTGTGCGCCCGGGGTTGCCGCAGGCGAAGCACCTTTTCAAAAGGGGGAGACTCTCTTTTTTTCCCCCACACCCCCAAAGGGGTCGAAGGCCGATGCGGGGGCCGCCTCGACCTCCAGGAAACGACCTGGCCACTGTGTCGTACGGTCACAATGGATTACCCTTAAAGGATTTCCCCGACAGCAACATCGATAGGAGAGCAGAGGGGGGGGCGGCAATCGGGCAGGGGAAGCCGCCCACGTTGGGTTTTCATGGTGGCAAATTGGAAGGGTTTTTGGGGGTTTTACAGGGGGGGTGAGGTTTGCCTCTCTGTTTTTTTGGGGCGGAAAGGGAGGGCCGGAGGGGGGTTTTTAGCAAAAACAAGGGAGGGGGAGCGGTTTCCAAATTTAAAAATTTTAAAATTTGGATTAAGTTTTGAAAAAACAAATCGTTGTGTAAAGAATTGCAAGCATAAAACCCCCCACTTTCAGCGAGAAATAGGGGACCCCAAACCCCCCACCTGCCATAGTCACCAGAAGTTTTACCCACGTGTCACCACGGCCTAACCCCAAACTCAATCACAATATAGAACACCAGAAAAATAACCTAAAACAAGCTTCGGGAAGGTCTAGAAGGGCTTTTGGGAGAAATAGTACAAGGAGCGGAGGAAGAAGGATAAAGGGGGACTCAGGCCTGCCTTGCCAATTGCCACATTCTTTTTGTTGCACATTTCCTTTGGAAATGATCAGAACAGTAGCAATTTTTGTGAAAAAGGCAAGCTCAATGCATAATCAGTCATATACTCATATGGGTTAAATGGCCCAAAGAAACAGCCCATGAGCGGTACATGGGATCCCCCCTCCAAAAATTTGGTTTTCCCAAATCATTTGGGGCAGCTGTGAATTAAAACTGGCATTAGCAAAAAGGCTTCCCTTGGATTGTCAAATAAAACCTTTTTTTTTCTTTTTTTTTTCATTAAAAAAAAAAATAACATTTGCATAGTCCACTAGCACTTCTTTGGCATGAGGATTTAGTTTTTACCCTTGGTAATATATCATCTACATCACACATTGCATAATATGCCCCCATTTTGTTTTTACAAAATATCAACAGTCGACATCACTCCTAAGTTTTCCAAAATATTTTTGGAAATTTAACCATGAAGACAATATAATATCGTGTTGGATCCCTAAAACATCAAGATTCAAAGGGGGGTGAATTGGCTTTTAAATTTTTAAGTAAATTGAAACCTATCTAATCCAATTACCCCCTAGTACCTAAACAATTGGGGAAAAAAAAACACTACAACACACCCTACACAAACAAACAAAGCAAAACACATGATAAAAATAAATTTAATATGAAAAGCTTTAAAGTAATGCTTGAAAGAGAAGGGGAAAGGAAGGTTTAAAAGGGGACGTTTCCCGAGGTATCAAGGAGTCCCACACTCCCCCTAGCCTCGTTGGAGCACCGCACAAGGGGAAGCCCCCCTTGGTCCTGCAAGAACCAAGTGCCTCCCCCCCGGGGGGGATTCTTTGCCGCTTTTGGCTCATGAATCGCCCACAACCGATCCAAATGAAGTTGGGCCATCCTCAAACGCCTCCGGATGGTCCCAAGCTTCTGATCGCCCAAGCTTTCTAGGTGTTGTCGATCCCCAAAGATAACAAGTAGGAATCTCTCACTTGACCAAAGCTAGTTTTAATGAGGAAGATAGAGCCCCACCTTTTACTCCCAAATTTCCCCCTAATGAGGATCTAACATGGATTCTAAAATCTAAAACCCACATCACTGGGCTCTTGCTCCCCCTTTCACTCTCACAATTCCTCACTCAAGAAATGGGTAAGGGGGGCTATATGGATGATTTGGGACAATTTTTAAAAAAACCCCCCCAACCAAAAACCCAACTAGCCATTATAAATAGGAACAAAAAAGGATGATCCCTTTGAAAACTTCCCTTAAATTTAGATCCTTGTTCTAGTTCTAGTCTTCAAAATTTTCCCAAAAAAACCAACTTCTTTTCTCCAACGCAAATCTCACCGATTGGAAAAGATTAATAACCCCCAACAAAATCTGATCAAACATAAAAAAGCATACAAGCATGGCTAAATGAGAACAATACACTAATCAATGAAAAATTTTTAAAAAAAGAAATCTACGCATATTTTCGATCTTTACGGGTCTGAAGATAAACCTAATCGATGCTACGATGAGAAAGATACATCTATCAAAAATTTTTGCTTTTTTTTCAAGGGAACTAGGGGCTTTATTTATTTTAGCTATAAAAAAAGGATGTATAATGTATTTCATAAAACACCTGGGTTTTAATTGGGTCAATTTATATTTGAATTTAGAGAACTAAATTTAAAAAAACTATTCATATTTTATGTGAAAAACCCAAGTTGCAAGTTTTTAATCATGTTATAATTTAAACCTTTAAATTCTAGATCTTTTTAACATGGAATTAACTAGAATAAAGTGTATATTAATCTTTTAAAAATCTAACATAACTTAAACAAGTCAAAACCGATCTAAAATGTGGAATTTTTGGGATTAAACAATTTTAAAAAGATTAAATTTTAAAGTTTTAAATACAATAAATAAATTTTGATTTTGAAAGTTATCAAACATGGTTTATTATGGTTCCAACATGTAGATATCGCCGCTATGAATCCAACAAAAATTTTGAAGGGTTTAAAAATCGGAATTGAAACAGGGATTTTAGGGGTAAAACCAATCCAGTGGAAAGGGTTGTAAATATTGGAAAGCGAAATTTTGAACTAAAGCCGGGGGGTTTTATGTTTTAAAAACGAAAAAGGGGTTATTACAAAGTGTGCACTATGGACGGGCAGGTTCTTTTTTAAAACAGGGAGGGTGTCTTTTGCAAAACCGGTTGTGAAGGGGTAACTTGTGATTGCATCGTTGGATCTGAAACCTACGGCTGGGATTAGAATCGGGGGAGGAAGAGAGTGGCTTCCCGGGAGGGGCGCTATGCACTTGGCCCCATGGCCGGAATCTCATTGGCGTTCTTCAATCCAAACATCCCCGATCGTTATCGGGCTAAAGAAAGCATCGGGAGCGAGAGTGGACTGAGGTGAGTTCGAGGGTTTTCCTGCGAGAGGAATTAGCAGACAACACTGAGGCCCCGGGCGTGCCGATCATGCAGCTTGGGTTCGCCGGGGGAGAGCATGACGAACATGGGCAGAGAAAAAGAGGGCAATAGTGGATAAGATTCGGGGGCCCTGGGAGCCCCTTTACCAGGGCCCCCGCGGGGGCGACATTTAAAGGGCTCGAAGGGGTCTGCTAGGGGGGGGTGGAGTTGGAGGGGGAATAGGGTTTCCCGCCTTATTTTAGCCACAGAAAACGGGCCAAGAAAAAAAGGGGGTGGCAGGGGCGAAGCTTCTCGCTGGGAAAAAAGGGAAAGCGAGACCACCTTCCTTTCCAAGGAAGAAAAGGGTTGAGGCGCTGACGGGGGGGCCCCTCGAGGGCATAGAGAAAAAGGGAGCAGGGCCAGGGTGTCAGCCAGAAGGGGGAAAAATAGAAAGGGGGGGGTGTCCGTTTCGGGCCGGGAGCTGGGCTGGCTTGCGGGCAAGGGGAAAAAGGGGGAAAAGGGGGAGATGGAAAGGTTGCCTTGTTGGGGCCCCGCGGGGTGCGAGTGGGTGGGGGGGGTTGGGCCAGATAAAAGGGGGGGGGTGCTTCCTATTTTCTTTTCCTTTCCTTTGTTTTTCTTTTTCTCCAAAGCTATTTCCAAAACCCATTTTTAATTCAAATTTTAATTTTGAACATCCTCCCAAAACAATAAATACAAAGCTCCAAAATGTACGCAAAAAATGTATCTAACTCTATGATGAATTTTAATTTTTAAAGAAAAAGTTTTCATTCTCCTAAATTCTCATGAGCACAAAAATTAAAAAATACACAAATTAACCTATTTTAAAAAAAAAAAAATTTTATGGCGCAAAAATGACAAAGGGCCCAAAAGGGGGAACAACTAGGAGTGATGTCGTCGACCAGAAGGCCCCCCACCAATGTAAGCCGCACGTTGATTGGGGTAATAGTGTCTACATATTAAAAAAAAAAAACCTATAAGGGGGTAAACCCAAATATCCCTATTAAAATTTTTAAAATTACACCATTACGTTTCTTAAAAATAAATTTTCGAAACAATACCCATATAGATACTTTAGATAAAATTTTTTAACAAACATTTAAACTCATGATAAAGAGAGAATGTTCTTTTTTTTGAGTAAGGTGATGTTCTAAGGGTTTTGAAAAACAATGTTTGGGCCCTTTTACAACAGTTGGGGGCAAACCCACAAATTCCTAACCATTTTTTGTCCCCCCCACTAGGGAAGTTCCAGGGGTGCAGGTACCTCATGAAGCCCCCAAATTTTGGGTGCCCTTTGAAGGCACCCGGGGGCCGTGCCCAGGGGCTGGGTTTTGAAGGCCTTGCAGGGGCTTTTGGTAGGGGTCGACGAACCAAGCCTTCAGCCAATGGCAGGATTTTCAAGAAGATAGCAAAGGGCCCCTTTTAAGGAACGTGTTTGAGCACAAAGGCTACAACAAACCCTTTTAAGCAGATAAGGGGGCACAATGTGGCGTGTTTTTGAGGAACCCTTGAAAACCCCTCCCCAAAGATTCTCAAGCCCTGTTGAAGGGGACCCCTTTACAATAATTTTTAAAACTCCCACATAGCTCAGCTATACCCCTAAGCCTTTTAAGGCAGGGGGACCGCTATTTGTGTTTCATGTACAATTTAGCCGCTATAAACCCCGATATAGCTCCGCTATTAGCTATATAAACCCCTAGACGTCTTTAAAACCGGGTATTTTAAAAAAAATTGCCTTGACCATGAACCTACAAATGGATCCAACGCCCCAAAGGCCGGACTTTTGGCTCAGAATGAAGCTATTAGAAAGGCAATTGTCATATAAAAGTCCCTTTCCCCTGTGATAGAATGTATTGAATAGGAAGAAAAATTTTGGGATATTTTATAGCAGGTATATAGGGGATTTCGAATAAGGAAAAGGGTGTAACCATAACCTATAAAAGAGGGGAATGAAATTTTGAAAAGGAGAGATCACTAGTTTAAAATTTCCCCAAAACTGCTGTCTTGGGTTTCCGTACTTTAAGCAGAAGGTTTACCTTTGGGGAGTCGATCAATGTAGGCAAAACTCCCACTTTTGTTTACCCTGTTGTAATATGCTTTTCCCAACATTGGGGCCCACCATGCAGGCCACTCAAAGACCCATCAGGCCCCCAAAAGAGAAAAGGCTCCCACACGGGGGAATGACACGACACGGCAAAAGGATCACCTACACCCCTTTGTCAAACCCTCAAGAACACCTAGAGGTCGAGGACAAAGATTCAACCGCAGAATGCCCTTTGTCTTAAAGGGCGTCCAATCACTCTAATCTTTGCTAGAATATTGTTTTCTTCAGAAATCCCTTTTGTTTTGCGTAAGTTAAGAAAAACCTTTTCAATTTTAGTTTGATCAATGAGTACAAATTTTGGGTGAAATTTTATAGTTTAGATCTGTTTTTTTTTGTTTCCTTCTTTTTTCTTGAAGCTACCCCTGAAATTTTAATTTCTCTTTTTTTAAATTATATATGACCGTGGGGGCTATAGTCCCTCCGTTTTATAAAAAAACTGGGGTAAGGACCCACCCCAAACCCAATGGTGCCCCGCACCTCCCCCCAACACCAGAGCAGCTTCCCCCCCCCAAACTACAACTGAGCTGTAGAGAGCACAAGAAATAGATATAAGGGTCTTTTTGGGGAGATTTGTGCTCTCTTTTTCTTCAGTTGTGCTCCATGATTCACTAGAAGTGTTTTTGGTGGTTGAAAAATGATTCTTTTTAAATTTTTTTAGCCAAAACCCTTTTAAAAATCATTCAAGAATCATTTCAAAAAAATCAGGAAAAAATTTTTTTTTTACCCTTCAGCCTCTTAGTTCATTTTAGAGAATTATTTTAAAAATCAACAGAGAATCACTACTACTGGAAAAAAATTTTTGGCAGCCAAAGAATAATTTTGAGAATCACATATGCCCCCTTATTTTTAGCTAGGGCCCGCAAACCCCAAAAGCATCGGCACTTGTGGCAAAGGCAAGCAGGTTTAAGTCAACAGCGGTAAATTCTTTATCTCACTGGGGGTGTTGGGCCCTTTTTAAAGTAATACGCAGAATCATCTTTCACATTTTTTCTTGAGCGGGCCCATAAACACGATGGCAAATATTGAAAAGAAAAATCTGGGAGCCTTTTTGATATAAAAAAATTTAAAAAGGGGGGAAGGGTTTTAGCCTCATTTCTTTTCCCCTCTTACAAAAAATTTAGACATGCATGCTTTTTACAAAAACCCCCTTGTACATGGGGTTTTGGTTCAAAGCTTTGATCAAACCTATTTGTGAGAAAGTGGGGGGGCCCTGTCAACATCAAAATAAAAGGGGCATCTAGGCATGGGAAGCTTTAGCAAACAAGAAGGACAGAACATAGGTTCAATCCACCAAATTTTTCAATGCGTCTCAACCAGCTTTGCTACCCCGTTGGAAACCCCAACTCCTCTCCTTTTAAGTAAAAGGGGTTTTAATCCAAGCAAGGGCCCGGGTTCAAACGGTGGGGCACCGCGGCTCTAGCCTTTCCCTTTTCCCCCCAAAGGGTGAAGTTGTCTTGAGGAGAAGAACCCCTATAGATATTTTTTTAGTCCGTTCCTGGGTCCATAAAATTTCAGTCTAAAAATCAGATTTAGACCACGGGGTGGCCACGATGATGAGGGGAAAAAGGATACCCCCAAAAAAACTAAAATTTTTTGCTGGACAGCACCCCCGCGCCCCATTGTCTGCTCTCCCCATGGCTGTGCCCTTATAAATACGTTCACTTGTGTGCTCGCCTAGCAGGGCGGGATCCAGGGAAACCCAAAACCCGCCCCTTTTTTGTGGGGCGCACAAAAGGGGAATTGGGCCACGAATTTTTATTTAAATTGCAAGTTTTTTCACTCATGCTTTGCAGTTTTTAATTTTTAATCATACTTTTAAGGGGGACGAGTAACCTTTTATACATCCATGCGCAAGAGAAACACCCCAAACTGGGCCGATGAGCCTAGCTATGCCCCTTCGTACAAACTGGGCGAGTGGCAAAAAAAGTTCATTCTCCCGGGGAAAAACTCCAGTCGCAGTTGCTTTCCCCCAAAAAGGATCAAAAATTGTCTAGAAGATTTCCAAACTTTTGACCGTACACAATAATTTGACATGTAAGGGGACATTTGGAAGACGGAAAAAGGGTTTCCCTTCTAGCGGAAATGGTAAAATCCGTCCCAAAAAGCCCGGGAAAATGAGAAAAGTTTCATGTTTCCTTCTTTGGAATTTGAAACACTAGGAGGTGGTTTTGCATGTATTTTTACTTTTGTTCATTTTGTATTAATAATTTTTAGGGTTTCATTATAATTTTTTTTACTGCAACAGATTTAAAAAGGGGGTTTTAAAAACAATTGTTCTTCCCCCATAAAAAATTCAGAATTTTTTTTTTTAAACTTAGTTCCTTTTTTTGGGCTTTTTACAAAAAAAAAAATACTCTTTCATGAATCCAAATCCCAAACTAGCTAACTTTCCCAAAAAATTTTTATAAACGATTATGATTCTTCACATCAAAAGTTTTTTAGAGAGAATCTAGATTCGAACTTTCATTTCTATAAGAAATGGATCCCCAAAAAAACACAAAGCTTCCTTTTTTCCTTGTTTTTTTTTTTTTTTGGGGTTTTTTGTCTTATCTCTTCTTTCTCTAAAAAAAGGGTGTTAAAAACCCAATTTGGGTGAAAAAAAAAAACTAAGTAACAAACCCCCCCCCCCCCCCCCCCCCCCCCCCCTCACCCGCCCTTCTTGCAATTATTACGCTCCTTGTATTTTAACCCCATTGTCCCATTTGTCTTTTTTTGGATTGATGATGATGAAATAATGTACCACGGGAAAAAATACACATGGTAGGGGATAAAGGTTACCAAGTATTTCCGAGCTGGGGTGCCTATTAAACTGCATGGACCTCGATCATTGCTTACACGAAGAAATTCCCAAAGCTATACTTCTGACTCTAGTAGCATAAAAAAAATGGGGGGGGAGGTAACTGATGCCCTTCTCCATGTGTGGTTTGCATCATTTAGATCAAATTATATTTGGAGGGGCCCCCACCCTTCTAGGGCCACTAGGCATGTGAAGAATCGGAAACCAGACAAGACGCAAAATAGGGGGTTACGCCATGTAATGTTCTTCATGCCAAAACATTTGGTAGTCTAAAAACTTGAAAAATTTTTGAAGAAAAACAGGTCGTGAACTGCTTGTTTTTAGATTGAATTTCAAATTTTGACCTAGGCAAATACTTAGATGCTTGATAGGGGGGGGTTTTTGGGGAAGGTTGAATATTAAATCAGCTTCATGTTTTGGGGTCAGGGTTTGTTTTTTTTTTGTGAAAAAAAAATTATTTATTCTAAAAAAATTTTTTGTACGGTTTAAAAACCAGTGAATAGTACAAGCAAAAAATTTTTTGACCTATATTTTTACTAAATGCAATATTTTGCTAGTCATCGGGTTTTTTTCCAATACTATCCAAATGTTTTTCCTTGTGCCCCAAAAAGGGGATCTCGTCAAAACCTAAATTGTAAAATTTAAAGGGTTTGGTTTTTTTTGAAATTGAAAATGAGAATTGTAAAAGCCTAAAATTTTTAATTTTTAAACCAAAAATTTTATCATGGTACTCTCTTCTTTCAAAATTTAATTTTTGGGTTTGATTTTTTTCCCCAAATTTTTGACCATTTAAACCCTTAAAATTCAAACAAACATTGTAAAATTTTAAGTTATTCTTGAAGCCCTTTTATTAAAAAATAAGCCACAACAAAATAAAGATTTTTCTAAAAAATTATGAATAAAAACGAGTGGTCAAACTTGAGGTCAAAAAATTCAAACAATCTAAAAATTGGGAATAGATTTTTGTTTTAAATTATCGCCCCCTTTTCTTCGCTTTTTTTTAAACCCTGTGACTTGCAAAACCCAAAGAGTAACTAGAAACTCTCGATTTTTGGGGTTAAAATTTTTCAGTATTTTCTTGATTTTTTTTAAAAAATGGGGGAACCACCCCAGAAAGGGGACTTTAAAATTTCTGGGGTCATTAAAAAAAATTGGAAAAAAATTTTTGATCAAGGTTTTCGGGGGGGCCTTCTGATAAACATACATATCAAAATTGCCAGATAGGACATCCTATGTCGGCCTAAGAACCAAAAGGGGGTTTTGGATCCTAAATTTAAATTTCAAAATAATTGCCTTCTAGCCAAGTGGGTGGTTTTTCCTTTCTTAACACAGAAGGGATGTGGCAAACTCTGTTAAGGAATAAAAACCTAAGCTCCAAGAAACCTAACTAAAGGGGGCAACCAAACCCAATGACTCTCATTTTGGAGAGGCCTCAAAGCATATCAAAGGGTTTGTGTTGGGTTTAAGGGGTTTATTCGATAAAATATGGGAAACCCAAAACAGGGTTTTTGGGGCGACCAAAGGGCCCTGCAATAAGCCTTGAAAGTCAAAAATCCATCCTTATATTTATTGTACGGGACCCTCTTTCAACTCCAAAAGTGATGAATACGACCACTAAACTTTTCTTTTTTGAAAAGGGGACTGGTGGGTAATAAAATTACAGACTTTGGGTAAGTTTTAGTAGGGCCCGATATCAAATGTTGGGAAATTTGGGGGAAGGTCGGGTTACTTCCCGATGGAGCCTAACCAAATCTGGGTTTTTCCTTTTCCACTCTATGTATCTATATTTTTTTAGATACCAAACACCTTTCCATTATAGGGAGATCTGGAAATAAAAGTTCCTCTAAAAATTAAAATCTTTCTTTGATTTTTCAAAGGGGTGTCGTTTTAAAAATAAAAAAAAACTTGTCCCGGGGAAAAATTTGAAAGGAAGTCAGAAGTACATCTGCTGTAAAGGGAATGAAACTATCCAACACTTTTTTTCCTTGACTGCCCCTTTACCAAGAAAGATTTTTTTAGGATTATTTTTTTTCTACTAGTTTGTCCCCCCAATTTCAATCAGCCACATGTTCGGTAGCTGGCTCTCTAATCAAAATAAAAAAGGGTTTGAAAATGGATTTGGGGTTTGGGGGGGCTGCCATGTGTTGGGGTTCTGGAGATGTCGTAATGATGTTGTTTTTTTAAAGAAATGAAATTTAACTCTATTATGCAGGTAATCTTCATAGGAGCGTTTTGGTTACGCTTCTGGGGGACAAACTACAGCGAATGAGGCACCAAGGACCACTTTTCAACGATAAACAAGAAATTTTGAAGTAATTTCTTTTGAGATTTCCTTTAAAAAATGGAAACATTTTTTTTTGTTTGAAAATAGCGTCCTGGTCGATCTTGAGGCCTTTGGCTTTCTCCTTTTTTTTCCTTTAAAAAATTGTAATTTTGGGTTGTGTACATCCTTAGAGTTAAACCGGGTTATGTTAAATCCTTTTTTTTTAAAAAAAAATGCCATTTTGACAATAACTACTGACAAGAACATCTAGTAGGTACATTGGGTGGGAAAAAGAGTGACGAATGAGGTTACAGACCGCTTTACCCTCTTCCCCTCTGTTCGGGTTTCCCAAATTAAAATTTTCAAATCAAGTCGTTTTGTAAATTGGAGCTATCTTTATCATATATATTCTTTTTCATACTTGAAAAAAAGGTGCATCTGGAGGGGTGTGTGAGGCACAGCAAAAAAATTTGGTAGATGCATGCGCTGGAGAGGGAGTGACGGAGCAAAACCCAAGCCCAAACACTAAAGGGCCCCATGTTGCTGCTGAAAGTCCCTCCCGGGCCCCATCTCACAAAAAGTTCCGGGGTTTGTCGGGACCCCCGGGGTTTCCCTTTGGGCCCCGTACTTGTGCTGGGAAATGAGTAGACGGAGAGTGCTTCCAAAACCATTTTTTTTTGGCCCTCAATTTTTTAAAACCTTAAGGCCCCAGCTCATGCATAAAACCCCAAAAATAGGCCCTGTAGGGACTTTTGTGGTTTTTGTTGTTGTTGTTTTTTTTTGGAAATTGGATGTTGCGATTTTGAGTTGCAGAACAAGAAAATAGAAAAACCACACAGGGTTTGGGAAAAAAGATGTTTTAAATAGATTTATAGAACTCATAAAAAAAAAATTATAGCTTATTAGCAATACAGGGTTTTTTCAAAACCATAAAAATTGTTACATCCAAAAACACCTATTTTTTTCGAAAACTAATTAAGCGTTGTAAAACTTTAAAAAATTTACTTGGGACCTAAAAAACGGGAAATGTTTGGCCCCTTCGGTTCTCGCATTTTTTCTCTGTCCCCTTGTTTTTTTTTCCCTTTTTTTCTCTGTTACATTTCACATTATGGGACCCAAACGTACTTCTTCACACATTAAATCTCAGTGGCCGGCCTTTTTTAAAAAATAATGCAGAACAATCATGTGCTTTTTATTTACTGAGCTCCCCTAAAAAACCCTCCTCTAGTTGCAAGCAAATTCCCCAAGAACATCCGGTAGCTACATTAAATTTGCAAATAATGAAGAGACGATGAAGTTATAGCCCACATTTTTTTTTCTCCCCTTTGCAGCTTTCTGCAACTTTTTAAAAAGTTAGCCACGTTAAAAAATTTTGTGCATGGTTTTTAGTTTTCAAAGATTTTGATCACAAAATGTGAAATTTGAGGTGCTTAATTTTGCGTCGAAAAAAAGGGCCTTCTAGGGATGTAAGCATCAGCAAACAAAGAGACAGAAAAAAAGGGGTGGACCTACCAACTTTGTCTACTTGGGAAAAGTTGAAGATTCAGAATTCTGGGAAAGGGTTTATAGGTGGTATCAAGTATGTTTCCTGTGATTTGTATAAGTAGGTGGCACGTACTTTTGGGAAATTTTTTCCCGATATTCGGTTTTTTCCTAAAAAAAGTATCCTAAGGCCATTATTATGGACTTTCAAACAAAGTTTTTATGACCATTAAATATGTTTTTTGTGACATTGATTTAAAAGAGAGATAATTTTTGGGTTTTTTGGAAGTAGACAGAGTTTTAGGGGTAAAACCATCCTACATTATTTCTAAAAAATTATTTTATTTGGGAAAACCCGGGGGATGAGACTCCCACTGAGGATGACATAATGAGATTGGGCTAGTGAGAAGTGAGACATGTTTTTGGAAATAAAACTGGGAACTTCCCTTTGGCCCCAAAATTTTTTGAAAAATTTACTGGGTAGAATGCTTGGGCAGTTTATTGCACAAAGAACTAGCTCCTTACATAACCAAAATGAATTTTTTTAGTGGGGCAGACAAAAGAAAATTTTAACCACTAATTGCTATTAAATTGGGAAGTTTGTCATTTTTGCTTTTAAGTTTGAAGTTCTAATCAAAAGTTCCAATGTTGACATAAATGAAACTTTTGAAAATGGACGATGTAGAACTATCCCTCGATAACTGCTAGTACTAACATTACTCCTAGTACAAGATCTCTAGAAAATTTAATGCGATGGAACAGCAAGACGTGGTGCCCCGGATCCCCCCTGCGCATATACCCAGATATATAAGGGTGGTTTTCCCTGGCATTATTTTTTGTCAAGCAAAAAAACTAAAAGTTTATGTGACATGAAATTTAAATGGGAATAAAGAATTGGGGGTTTTTTACACGGGGGAAAAATGTATTTATACTCAGGGGAAGAATTGTGGGAGAAGAGAGAAGATTGGATGGGAAAATTAAAAATTTCAGAAACTATCCGTTGAAAATATTTTACATCGTTACATGGAAAATGTCCCATATTAATTAGCAAATATAGAAAAAAAAACCCTATAGTTTTATTATTGCTTTTGTCTAGTAAGAAGCCCATATACTTATGATTAAGGCTAGGCTGGTGCTTTTAAATGTGCTGATTCATGGTGCAGGGAGGGATGGACGAAAAAACCCTGGCAATGACTCCAAGCTTATGCTGTCAGTGAGTCTATTCCCTGCCGCCCGTGGCGGAGCCCCCCCTAGGGCCTTTGAGGGCCACGCAGGGTCATAGAGGGGGCCCTAGGGGGGCCACGCTAGGGTTTTTTTAAAATTTCACATGTGTTTTTTTCAGCAATTTTCTTTTTAACCTCTGACATTCTCCTCAACTTGTGCCCAATAACAGTAGGGGTTACTAGCTTGGGGCTAACCCCGAGTAATAACCCTCTCTGCTCTCATTTCCCAAAATTTCTCTGTGTATAGAGAAAATTTTTTCTTCTTTGCTTCTTGGAGTTTTTGTTGCTCTTTAATCTATTAACCCCTAGGGTTCGCATACAGAGGTAGCAGATTGGACATTGAGTATGATTTTTTTTTGGGGGAATGAGATCGGTTGTTATTCTTCTGAGAAGATTTAAAAAGCTTTCTAAATAATTTTTCCCTAATCTATTAATTGTGTTATTTGTTTTGAACAAAATAGGGCCTTGTGCCCTTTGAAATTTATTTTTGATCAAAGAACAAAAAAAAAACAAACATAAAACAAAGACCCGACCCAGGTGTTGATATCTTAGGAACTGTTGATAAGCTTCTGCCCCACGTGGCAAATGGAAACTTTTTGGTTTGGGATTTACTTTACGGCACTTCAAGTGTCATATTTGGGGGTCTTAGCAAAAGATAAGCTTAGGAAAAACTTTATTCAACACTTGGGCCAAGCCAAAAAAACCCCCCTGTAGTTCGTTTTACAGGGGGCCGTTTTGAAATAGGAAAGGGGGTACCTTTAAATTTGGGGGAAAAGCTTGAGGGTTTTTTCACCAGAAAGACCCCCTTTTTTATG